>VSMD01140857.1:0-104501 GCA_008750895.1 Mirza zaza
CCCCGGCCCCGCCCCGGGCCCGCCCCCAGCCCCGCCCCCGCCCCACCTTGATGTCGAAGTTCTCATGCAGGGTGGGGATGAAGGCCTTCTCCTCCTCATCCCAGGTCTGGCTGTCATCAGACTCGATCCTGCCCTTGAGCTTCCAGCGCTGGCGGCCCAGGCGCATGAGCACCTGCGGGTGAGCGGGGGAGGGGGCGGTCAGCGCCACAGCCGGGCACCCCTTGCCGCCTGCCCAGGGCCCTCCCTGCCAGGCAGAGCCCCAGCCGCGACCCGGGTTCCCGGCAGCTCCGGAGGGTGGCCCTACCTCATACTGGTCTCCGGGACACAGGCGTGCGTAGCCCACCAAGCCTGGAACACAGAGACGAGCCGGTTTCCCCTCTGCCCTCCTCTGCCCCTGCCAGATCTCACTGTCACTCAGGCTGGAGTGCAGTGGGCCTCATGGCAGCTCACAGCAACCTCAGACTCCTGGGCTCAAGCCATCCTCCTGCCTCAGCCTCCCAAAGTGCTGGGATTGCTGGTGTGAGCCGCCGCACCTGGGCCTGACTGTAGGTTTTCAGCTTATGGGGGAGGGGATGGCAGGGATAAGCCATCACCACGGAAATGGACAGGAGGGGGCCTGGTCCTCACGGCTGAGGCTCAGAGTGGAACGGGACTTGCCTGAAGTCACACGTCACACGAGAACAAAAGCTTGGGCTGGGATTCTGGCCCACACCCCCTGCCCCAGCACAGGGCCCCAAGGAGGCCCGCCGCCCCCTCCCTCCTGGCCCCCAGCCCGGTTACCTTTCATCCTGACGTGGAACTCGCCCAGGTGCACCTCCAGGGCGCCCTCGATCAGCCACATGTCCTGCAAGGCCCCGCGGGCTGCTCAGCTGGCTGCTGGGCCAAAGGGCCGCCTCCCGCCCTGCCGCCAGGGGCCTCCCCCCTGCCTCCCCGCGCGGAGCCCGGCCCACCTCGGCGCACTCGTGCAGGCTGCGGCCCAGCTCCTGCAGGCTCTCGCGGGAGGCGCGGCTGGGCGGGCCCCTGGAGAAGGCCTGCCGCATGTTGGACGCGCCGTCGCGCAGGCGGCACTGGACGCAGTAGCCCTCGTACAGCTCGTCCACCTGCGGCGGGCGCACGGGCTGGTGGCGCTGCCCACGCCTGCCCGCGACCTCTGCCCCCCGGACAGGCCGCCCTGAGCCACGTCCAGCCCGGCCTCTGGGGGCGGTCACCACCCCGCACTGCCCCGAGCTGCACTCTTCCGGCCCCCGGGCGTGAGCCCACCGCGCAGGGGCACGGCTGCCTCCTCCGCTCCGCACCCCACAGCGACTGGCATACAGTCGGCGCACAATAAAAACTAGTGAAACGCAGCCGCGTGTCACCTCCCCTCTCCCCACCGATGTGTCAGCTGTGCAACAGGAGATGGGCTTGGGGACCCGGCCGCCACTGGGAACTGGAGCCGTGTCAGGAACGGGTTCGCAGACACAGAGCTGTGTGTCCCTGGACAGGTCCTTGCTCTCCTCTGGGCCTCTACTTTCCCATCTGCGCAGTGGGGTGGGGGGCCACCCTCCCCCGCCCTCTAAGGCTGAGCATGAGGTCAGCACAAACCAAGGAAACAGCTCACACGGTCCTGGGGGACCCCCAGCTCCCACCTCAGGGCTGAGCCCTGCAGCCCTTCGACCGCCCCCCCCAGGCTCAGCCCGGCTCCCTCCAGCTGCCCCCGCACCCCAAGGCCCCTCCCCTGCTCAGAGGGATCCCCCAGGCCTGCCGGCCCAGCTGAGGCCCCGCAAGCTGAGACCGCCCCATCCCCACCCCGTCCCGGGTCGCTGACCTTGCTGATGTGAAACTCCATCTTCCGAATGTGCCTCTCCACAGAGCGCGTTTGCTTCTCCCGGAAAAAGGGAAGATGCTTTAAAAGCAGCCTGGGCCATCGGCCGGTCCCCACCACCCTCCTGCAGGTCCTAACGCAGAGAACTGGGCCCCGTGCCGGGCCAGCCCCTCACCATCCGTGAGAGAGGCTCATCGCTGAGCCTCAGTTTCCCATGTGTAGAATGGGGGGAAACCCGGGCATTTCCCCCAGGCGGCGCAGTCGTCATGCTTGTCCAGCCGGGCCCCGCCCGCCCTGCTCCGCACCTGCGCACTCACCTTGTCCAGGTCATAATAGAAAGCCTGCGGGCGAGAAGAGGAGGGGGGGAGGGGGTGTCAGAGTCCCGATGCTCCCCCAAGGCCCACGAGGCTACATTTCGGGGCGCCTGAGCTCAGCGTCGGAGGATGACGAGCTGGAACTCGCAGCCAGCCCGGTCCCCCACCCTCGAGGTCTGCAGACGTGGGCTGTGTCCAGGCCAGGGAGGCAGGGGACTAAACACGTGCACTTCAGGTGGGCACTTCTGGGTCTGACTCTGCCATTTCCCAGCTGTGTGTCTCAGGCAGGTCACTCAGCCTCTCTGAGCCTCCATCTCCTCTGGTAGAGGGGGCGAGCGAGCGATCGCACCTACCCCGTAGGGCTGTGGTGAGTAAAGGGCACAGCAGGTGCTCTGAGATGGAGCCCTCGTGGCTTGATCGTTCCAGGGCTGGCTTCCCCACGACCAGGAGAACTCGAGAGGGGGGTGGGGAGGCAGCCGGCACCCCCCCCCAGCCTTAGCGAACCGTGAACTAAGTCTGTCCAGCGGGCCGGGTGTGACTAACAGAACAAGAACGCACGGCTGGGGGCAGACGGACCTTTCTGTAAAGGGCCAGAAAGTCAAGACTTTAGGCTTAGGTGGGGCACGCCACCTCCGCTGTGACGGCTGTGCCACTATCGCATGAAAGCAGCCGTAGACAATACGTGAATGAGCAGGTGTGACCAATAAACACTTTTTTTAAAAAACAGAAGCAAGCTGTCGTTTGCCAACACGGACCAGAGTCACTGCCCGTGAGCCTGGGAGCCTGCCACACGCATTTATTGACTACATGACCGGGGAGAAAAACACGCAAAGATAAGCACAAAGTTCACCTCAAGGGTTAAACAGGGTGTGACGGAGGAGATCGGGATGGGGTGTCATTCAAGAGGGAAAGCAGGGTTAACCCCCTGAAAAGCCTGTTTTCCCACGTCACTATTTATGTGAAATTCTGCATGTGAGATCCTGAAATTAAAGCTCCACTTGAGAAGAAACAGGAACGATCCCAAGCCTTCCGAAGGAAGGGCGAGTGCCCAGCAGCTTCTTGGAAACAGATGTCTGGTTAAATGAGAACCAGCAGCGCCCGTGGAGGCGGGACCCCACGTGGGCATCTCGTGTGGCTCCAGCGTGGTCACCCGTCCCTGGCCTCAGTGTGCCCGTCTATGAAATGGGAGCAGCTAACACATACACGGATTCAATTCACGCCCTTGCCTCCCTTACTTAGAGTTACTTGTAGAACCAGGAGAAAGGGGTGAGGATCTGTACCCGCGTGAGGGGCGGGGGCGGGGAACTGGGGTGGGGTCTTGGCAGCACCCGAGCCCCCACCGAGGGCGAGGCAGGGCTGAGCCCGCCAGGCCTCTCCCCGCGCTGTGGGCTGGCCACGCGGGGCTGGGGCCCTTCCTGTCTCACCCGGCCCATCCCAGGCCTCCTCCTCGGGAGCTGGGACACGGAGGCGGCTGGCTGCTGCTCTGGCAGAAACTCCCCCCCCTCCCCGTTTCCAGCCTGCAGCCACAGTCGGGCTGGCAGCCTGCCTGCACCTGGTGCCCGGGAGGAGGGGTGCCGGGACGCCCCGGCTGGGAGGAGGATCCCGCAGCACCGGAGCCTCCTGCTCTTGTTTCCAGAGTCTCAACCGTGGAGGGTAGTGGGGTTTCGCAGGGTGTCAGTGGGCAGAGAGGAGGGCCACTTCCCAGGCTGCAAAGAGAGACCCTCCCGGCCCAGGGGACAGAGGCCCTGGAACAACAGGACTCTGGCAGCATGACCAGGTAAAAAGTACAGGTGACCCAATTAAAATTTAAATTTCTGATAAATAACAAACAACTAGTTCAGGATGAGTATGTCCCAAAGGTCACATGGGATATACTTATACTAAACAATTATTTGTTATTTATCTAAAAGATAATTTAACCAGATATTCCTTTTTGTTCATTTTGCTTTTGGGTTTTTGCTAACTATGGCTCTGCTAAGGGGGTGGCCAGAGCCCAGAGCAGGTGAGCCTCGGGGTGGACGGGGCCAGGGGCAGTTCAAAGGTGCTGCCCTGGTGCCCACAGGAAAACCGCCAAGCAGCCGGGCACAGGGAAGCACACAGGTTCCATCAAGGGCAGCGTCAGGGGCCTCTGTGACACACCTGAGAGTTGACACCTTTCCTGGCATCACATAAGGTGCCCTGATTCCAGGGGCCCCCGGTAGCCAAGGCCCATAAAATAGGACCCTCTAAAACGTGCACACCTCTATGCATTTGCCTACCCTAGGGTCACTTCTAGAACCAAGAGAGAACGTGAGGTGTGCTACCTGCTGTACCTGGCAGTGAGTTTAAATTCATCAGGGTCAGGGCAAAGTGGATCCAGCACAAAAGAGTCTATTCCGTGAACCTCGCAGCTCCCAGACAGAGTCACACCTGGGCGGGGGGGGGGGGGGGGCGGGGGGGGGGTCCACGGTTGCGGGGAGGGGGGGCGGGGGGACTCTCACCAGCCTGGAGTTCCGCCGAGTGTCCTTGTGGCGTCCGGACAGGTAGTCGAGCTCAGCCTGCTGGACACACAGATATTCCCTGCAGAGAGAATGAGGAAGAACTTTCAACTGAAAAGGAGAGAAGCAGGCCAGGTGGCCGGAGTCCCGGCGTGGACGGCGGCCACTGTGCCTAGTGAGGCTCACAGGGCACCTGGTGGCTGCCATGCACTGAGGCCGCACGCCTGGCACCGCGAGAAGTAGGTTACAAGGAAGCTCTCGGTTAATTCCTGAGCCCCACAAACAGGTTCTACCGTTATCATACACATTTTAATTTCAGTTTGTTGTTTGTTTTTTAAGAGACGAGGTCTCACTATGTTGCCCAGGCTGGCCTTGAACTCAAGTGACCCAGGTTTTTTTTTTTTTCAGACAGGGTCTCACTTTGTTGCACAGGCTAGAGTGAGTGCCATGGCGTCAGCCTAGCTCACAGCAACCTCAAACTCCTGGGCTCAAGTGATCCTCCTGCCTCAGCCTCCCGAGTAGCTGGGACTACAGGCATGCGCCACCACGCCTGGCTAATTTTTTCTATATATATTAGTTGGCCAATTAATTTCTTTCTATTTATAGTACAGACGGGGTCTTGCTCTTGCTCAGGCTGGTCTCGAACTCCTGACCTCAAGCAATCCTCCCTCCCCGGCCTCCCAGAGTGCTAGGATTACAGGCGTGAGCCGCCGCGCCCAGCCAGACCCACACGTCCTGAAGATGAGCAAACGGACCCTCAAAGGCAGCAAGTGACCAGGCCCAGGTCACGCGGCGGGAGCGAGGCCGGACCCAGGTCTGAAGCCGCGCGGTGGCCTCCAGAAGCCACAGCCCTCGCCCCGTGTCGTGGCCTTTCCGAAGCTGGGCCCGGCCTGGGGGGCGCACAGCCCCCTCCCTCAGGGTCAAGGGTCTAGACTCGGGGCCGGGCTGGGGCACACCTGCTGCACCGTGGGTCTGAGTCGCCCCAGGAAGTCACCTGCCCTCCAGGCCCCACTTGCGGCGACTCAGGTGTGGGAGAGGCAGGTCTCGCTAGCCTACCCCTCGCCCGGGCCTGGCTCCCCAGGTGCTGCTGGCCCCAGACACACGTCTCGAACGCGCCACCCGTAGGGGACGTCCTGGGAGATGACCCCGGGGGTGAGCCTCTCCCCGCCCCGCGCACCCGGCTCCCACTCTGCCTCCAGGGATGGGCAGAGGGGACAGCGAGGGTCATGGGAGGAGGGTGAGGGATGCTGGCGGTGTGGGGAGGTGACATTTGCCCCGAGCCCTGGTGACACAACAGAGCAGCTCAGCGTTGGCCCAGAGCCGATTTGGTGGCTTCTAATCCCACTCCCCGTTTACTGGCCTCGGGATCCTAGACAAGTTGCTTCCTGCCTTTGGGACTCGGTTTCCTCATCTGTAAAGGGCAGCTAAGGGCCTCTCTTACGGGTCTTGAGGGAGTCGGGGACACGATCGGCATAAGCCACCAAGCGTGTCACAGCTGCTGCTATGAATTAGCGATGGGGGGGGGGGCAGGACCACCGCGGCTGCATTGGAGAGATGGAGCCGCCGCAGCCCCCGGCTCCACGCCGCACGGAAGCTGACTGGCAGGAGCCGGGGCGCAGACACGGGAAGGAAGGTGGCACTCGGGGATGCCACACAGCCGAGCACAGTGGGAACGGGAGTGAGTCACAAAAGAACAGTCTGGAGAGGCTGAGGGTCAGAAAAGACCCCGATTGCCTTCCCAAGGGCAGTAGGGAGCCATGGAAGAGACTGGGGCAGGGGAGGGCCTGGCAGGGTAGAGGAGGGAGGGGGGAGCGGCAAGCAGCAGCATGTCCCTCCATTACCTGTCTTCGTAGCACCGCGCCAGTTGCTTACTGATTACGTTATCGATCGCGTTCCTTCATCGCCATCCACTCCTCTGCACGGGAGCGCCAGAGACCAGGCTCCTCCCGCCCTCCTCACTGCCCGTCCCGCCGCCCAAGGACCAGGCTGCACCCCACACGCCTGTTCACGAAGCGAATGGCCGGGGCTCCCTCTGCCGCCTGGACAGACGGATCCGCCGCGGGGCCCCAGAAGAGGCGGGGGAGGCGGCGGGTGGAAGGACGCGCTTTCTAGAGGCAGCGCTCGGCCCTCCTTACCTGAGGCCTCTCTTCAGTGCTTCGAAGATCCTCTTCACCTGCTGGGGCTTGGGGTCCGAGCAGACCGACCCCTTCCGCAGCGTGCCGTACGTCTTGGAGGATTTTACAGGCATTCGCGACCTCACAGAGTTCCTGTTGATGGACTTTCTGTGAGAGGCGTGCAGGGGAGCAGAGGTCAGAGCAGGGCTGTGGCCAAGCCCCCCCGGGGGTGGCACTCTGGGAACAGTGACCAGAGCCCCAGGGAGTCGGGAGACCTGGAGTCCCGCCCCCACCTGCACCAAGCTGTGTGGTCTCAAGAAAGTTGTTGAAACTCTCTGGGCCTCAGTTTCCTCCTATGTAAAACGAGACGCCTGGGTTTGAGGATCAAAAGAATGAAAACCTGGTATCAAAAATACACTTACAGCGAGGATACAATCAAGCGGCTCAAATGCCGACACTCTCTGCTCAGCACGCTCGGCCTGTGCAGGCAAAGCCGTGTGGGAGGCCAAATCGTAGCCTTGTGGATTACCCATGGGGCGGGGCCCTGTTGGCTTTACCTGCCCAGCATCCATCCCCTGCCCTGTGGGGCATCTCTCCGGCTCTGCTTCTGATGCTTGTGGCCTGGGGGGAAAGGTAGCCTGACAAAGCAACGCATCCGCACACGGACACGCATACACACGCATTCTGAGGCAGACCCACGGCCCCGGCCTGGGTCAGTGAACACATCCTACGGGCAAGGAGCGGCACGAGGCACAAGTCTAGCCAGTAACCAGAATTCAAGAAGGGAGGGGGGTTTTTCCACTGGCATTGCCAACCTGGAGACACACACCTGGAACTGCCAGCTTCCTCTTTTTGCCACCCTGTGGGGAGAACGGAGCCAACACAGAGAAGCAGACCGGATCTAGGTCATAAATGAGTTCCTGGATCCAGCTATGCCTGAAGCGGAACCTGCTGGTGGACTTTGCAGTTGCGTGAGCCGGCTGGCTCTCCTCTGCTGGAGCCAGTTGGAACTGGGAATGCGCACTGCGTGAGCCTAGACCGTCTTCCGGCAGTGACGGCTGGGTCCCTCAACCCTTAGAGACACAGCAGCGTCGCTGGACCGATTGCAGGAGCAGGGGTTGGGCGCTCTTGTCACAGCACAGAGCTGGCTTCTTTGGCATCGAGGCCTCCCTCTCGTAGTCCTGCAACTCGCCCAGCGGGCTGAGGCCCAGCGGACGCGGCCTTGGCTCGCTCGAGGCACTAAGGCCCACCAGCCCTCCGAAGGCACAGGTACGACCTACAGGTATGACCTCGGGACGCCACGCTTGCGAAAGAGGCACGGGTGGAAGTGACTCTTAGAACCTCTGAGTTGGTTCTTAAAGGGGAGATGCTAGCACTTCCCTCCAACTCCGCCTCTTCCCAGGGGCGGAACAGGAATGCTCTGGAAGCCGGCTTCAACCACCGCACAAGGCCCCGTGGAGACGGCGGAGCAAGCGGAGAGGCGGAACGGGCCGGAACAGCCTCGTGGGGGAAGACACCCCCGCCCGCCCATCGGCTCGGGACTGTCGAAAGGGGGATGACCCCTTACTCAAGTGCCTGCATTTTGGGGGTTCTTTTGTCAAAGCAGCTTCGCCTCTGCGCTAACACACCACCCAAGCCTCAGGTTTTTCATCTGTAAAATGGAGGGGACAAACCTACAACAGAGGGTGGTGCCGAGAATTCTATCAGATGCCAAGCCAAACGTCTGACGCAAAGGCAGCTTTATAAACGTTAGCATTGTCATAATAGTCACATCCCATCTGTCACTGTCCCCTGGCTCTCAGCCTGGAGAACAGTAGGTGCTCAGTAAATCCTAAGCTAAGACGGATGGAGGAACAGCAGTGCACCCAGGGAGTCGGGGAGCAGAGCAGGACCGTGGGTCTACCCCCCCCATCCCCAGTTAGGGGACAGGGGGAGCGAGGGCGGGAGGGGGAGCCGTACAGTCTGCGAGTGGGCAGAAGGGGAAGTTTTTACCAAAGCAGACCTGGGGGGCTGCCAAAAGCCCAGACAGAGAGCCCTGCGGCTTTGGGGACCCAGGAGGGCGGGGGGAGGAGAGAGTCAGCTCCCAGAGAAAGCCGCCACCTCCACAGCGAGAACTAACGTCTCCGCGGGGCAGAGAGGTTAATCTCAGGCCACGGCTGCTGGGACAGCTAACACCCGACCCAAGGGCCCGGGAGAGAACACATCCACCTCGGGCCCACCCTGAGCACCTGCTGTTGCCAGGTGGCCGCTAAGGGCTTTGTAGAGACATCTCATTCAACCTTCACAACCACCCCAGGAGGCAGGTAGGGAAACTGAGGCTCAGATAAGCGACTTGCCCGAGTAGTGGCGTGTCTGTGCAAACTCAGACGCGTGCAGACTCTCAGCCCAGGACCTTAAGAACGCAGCTGGGAGCGGGCTGCAGGGTCTCTCAGGGTGTTCAGAGGCACCTGTGGGGCTTGACTGACTCAGGTCGCCGGCACCGCCCTGCCCAGACGTGGGGGCCCGAGAACATGCAGTGACACGTCCAGGTGCTGTCACTGTTCCCGGTGCACGGACCACACTGAGGACTCCCAGACTCACCACTCCGCTCGGGAGATGCCCCCCGCTTAGGAGACCCCGTTCTGAGAGCTCCCGGAGCCCTCTGGGGCCGACTGCACTTCTGAGGTCTAAAGTTGAGGGCCAGGGACTCGTCCCACCACGCACCCCCCAGAGCGGCTCCTCCCAGGCCGGGCGCCGTGTCGGGAGCCGAGGGGCCTGGGTCCCACCCTCGAGTCCACAGGGAGAGGCAGGGCAGCACTGCTGGTCGGCAGAGCCAGGCAGGGGACAACAGGACAAGCACCAGCTCCGTTGCCGGCCCTGAGAAGAGGGCCACGGGCCACCACCCTGCCCCGGCCCCGAGAAGTCCGGCGGGCGGCCAGCCTGTATTTCCAGCTGGGCCGGGTGCTGCACATTCTGCATGCACGCACGGACACCCGCTGCTGACCCAACCTGGGAGCTGTCCGGGCCACCCCTGCCGACGAGGACCAAGCCCTGCAGCGTCTGCACCAGGGCTGCACGGCCGAACCACAGACCAACACGCAGAGGGGCTGGAACCCCGCCCTGGACCCTCGGGGACCTCGCTAAGCCACGAGCCCACACCGTCTGGTGGTCAGGTTGCAAGCTCCGGGTCAGCCCCCCACGTTCCAACTCCAACCCAGCAGTCAGTCCCAGTACTTAACCTACCCAAACCTCAGTTTCCTCATCTGTAAAAGTGGGCCAATAAGAGTGCCTGCCCCCGTGGAGCTGTTATGAGATAATGTTTGTTAAATGAATGAGTGTCCACTCTATGCTAGTCACCATTCTAGGGGCTGGGGACAGAGCAGCAGCCAAAACAGACAAAGCCCTGCCCCCATGAGCTGACAGGCCAGCTGGGAGAGACGGTGGTAAGTGGTAACAAGCCTAGAGCCAGACGCTGGGGTTTACGTCCGACTCCCCCACTTACAAGCTGCATGACCTTGGGTAAATTACTGAACCTCTCTGTGCCTCAACTGTCTCATCTGTGAAATGGGGTCCAGAGCAAGATTTACATGGATAGATATAAACCACTTCAAGCAGCACCTGGCAAAAAGTAAGTGCCATATATATGTCAAGCTAAATAAATTTTTTAAAAAAGAAGAATCAGGTAACACCAAGTGCCAAGGACAAAAATCCAGTGGGAGGGGGAGGTCATGAATTTAAACAGGGGACACCATCTGGGAGCGCAAAGGCGGCTGGCAGACAGCTCTGGGCGAGGCTGCAGGCACCCGTCCTGCCACTCCCGGGGCCCACAGTAAAGGTGACGTGCCCAGAGCCCCGGGCACGAGCATGGCATGTCCTCGGTGCTCCATCCCTGTTGCCTCCTGTCGCTGCAGTTCACAGCCGTGAAGCGACACTTCCCAGAGCCAGGGAGGCTTCGAGCCCCTACCCCCAACCCTGGAGTCCACATCACCCACCTCTTGGCCCGGGCCTTCCACCACGCTGCCATCCTCAGCCCCAGGGAGAGGCTAGTTTCAGAGGGGCCGGGGTCCCCGGCAGGCGGGCGGGCTGCCGTAAGGGAGCCCACAGTCCCCGGCAGGCGCACCCTCAGCCTGGCCCCGTCGGTCCACCTGGGGGCCCGGCGCCCTCGCTGTGCCCGGCGCCCTCGCTGTGCCCGGCGCCCTCGCTGTGCCTGGCAGCACCACTCCTGGGAAGCTCGAGCCCAGCGCTCCCTCCGTCTGAGGTTCAACAGGACAGGTGTGGCGGCCGCTCCGAGGGCCGGCCCAGCCGGGGAAGGTGACGCGCAGGCAGGCAGCCTCCGGATGGCGAAATCGGGCCTCGAGTCTGCCTGGGTGTCTCCCCAGCCGAGCAGGGAGCAGCCTCCGGGGGCGGATGAGTCGCCAGCTCGGGGAGGACTCAGTAAATATTAAACAGCCCCTGGCATGCCAGACGGGCTCCAGACGGCACGTGCGCCCCGCTGGCCCGGCCCTCACGTGAGGCCAGGGCGGTGGTTGGAGGCCAAGGTGCGGGGCGGCTGCCAGGGCGGGACCTGGAGCTAGGCAGGCTGGGCTCCAGCCCGGCCTCCGCCCCCGGCCTCCAGGCAGGGCAATCACAGGGCCCACTGGAGGGGCTTCGGGTGAGGGCTCCATGCAACAAGGACAGGAGCTCACCATTTATTTATCTGGTGTCTGGTGACACTGGCCGGTGGGTGACGATGACAACCATGGCACTTGCAAAGTTCGGACTCTACTCTCGGCGATTTGCGTGTCCTGACCGAGTCTCCGAGGCCCTTCCCCTCGGCACAGCGCAGGGCTCCCGCCCGGCCACTGGCTGCGCCAGGCACGCGGGGCCGCCCCTTCCCGTCCTTCCTCCAGCCCCTCTCTGCGAAAAGCCAAGGGCTGCCATTTTGTTTGCACACCCCGCTTCCCGGCCGTGAGAGAGGACGCCCCGAGGTGGTGAGCACGTCCTGGTGCCCCCACTTAGGGCCCGCCCGACAGCCTGGGGGTGGAGATATGGCTGAGGGGCAGGAAAGGGGCGACGGGCAGCCGTGCCTGTCGATCAGGGCAGAATGGGACAAGTCAGGGCCCGGCCCTCTTCATCCCCTCTGTGGTCCTCCCATCTCCCTATCTACCCCTCCTCCCCTCAAACCCAGCTCTTGGGAAATGGTCTCCTTATAGCAATCATTCACACTTTAGTGTAAAATTCCCCCACCAGGTTGCTTCTCCAAGTGAATTCTCTGATTGTGGAATAAAAAGGCCTGTCTGGAGTCAAAGGGGTTTCAAGATGACAAGGTGGGAGGCGGGGACAAAGGAGGCAGGAGTCCCCCACCCCAAGCGGAGCCCTGCTCTCCCCCGTCTGAGGTTATCTTGCCCAACTCGCCCCAGTGCTGAACGCGGCTGCGTTTCAGTCTGGCTTGGTTACCTGGGAAATGAGGCCAGAAGGGGAGGCCTGAAACCCGACCCGGCTGTCCTGCCTCGGAGCCAGGGGTCCAGACCCCGGGGAATAGAATGGAGACGGGAAGTTAAAAATAGACGTTGTGGGCAGTTCCTTCACCTGGCACAGGGGGCCGCAGAAGCCAGACAGTGGCCGCTCAGGGACCCCAGAACCAGCCCAGGCCCAGCATCCTCTGGAACCCCCGACACTGGGGCCCGAGGAGGGGTCAGGACATCTGTGGCCATCGGGGCCATCTTTCCTAGACTAGGACTTGGACCCTGCAGGACCCTTGCTGACGGCCAGTGAGCCCTGGTGTCATGGGCTGGATCACCCCTGTCCTCCTCCCACCCAGGATGCTGATCCCAGGAATCCCAGAGGGTAAACAAAGGCAGGGGCCACCTGGGGGCACTCTCTGGGCATCCACGTTTCCCGAGGATACAGGAAGTTGAGAGGCCCCCAAGGCCTGGCCGGAGGAGAGCCGCAGGCGGAGCTGGTTACGGAATTTGCAGGGTCCATGCGAGATGAGAATGCAAAGCCTCTTGGCCAAAGTTTTACAGGATTTCTAGGTGGTGACAGCAGAGCAGGTGGGGGACTGTCACGTACCAGGTGAACCCTCGGAACGAGCTCAGGGAGCACATGCAGGAGGGGCCTGGCCCGGTCTGGGGCTCACGGGTCCCCAGGACGTGGCATGAAGCCCAGGCCTGCAGAAGGTGGAGCGGAGCCGGCAGGGAAGAGGAGCGGGAAGGGAGCTGCGGGAGGAGGCACAGTGTGTGCGAGGCCCAGAGGCGGAGAGGCCGCTGGGGCTGGAGTACGGGGGAGAAACTGGAGGATGGGCGGCTGCTAGGCCACGGAGCGGCCTGGATTGTATTCTAGGTAGGATGGGAGCCCGCCAACTCGGTTCCGTGCCCTGCTCTGGCCGGAGACCCCACCCGTCACCCCATCTGCTCTGACCCGCAGAGGCTGAGCCCCTCTGCATGTCTGAGAACTGCCCCCCCGGGCCCGCCAGCTGCAGGAGTCCCCTGGGCCCTTGCACAGTGCCCGACCCGAGGCCCCGACGCCGGACAGCAGGCCTGGGCCATCGGGCTGTGGCCCCGGAGTGGAAACTCCTTCTTCCCAGGGACTCGGCACCCAGCGCTGGAGCAGGCACACGGCGGAGCGGCAGGCACGGCCGGGCAGCGCCCCCCAGGGACTCACAGCCAGGTCAGGGCTGCCCCCAGGCCGTCCCTGCAAAGGCTGCTCCTCGCCCGGAAACTCCCCGCAAGTCCTACTGTGTGCCAGCCGGCAAGCTCCTACCGTGTGCCAGCCGGCAAGCTCCTACTGTGTGCCAGCTGCTGGCCTCATTGTGCCTCACGGCAGCCCTGTGATTCCTAGTTTTCAGGTGAGGAAAACGAGGCTGAGAGAGGTGAAGTCACCTGCTCCAGGTCACAGAGCCAGGAGAGGTGGCACCATTGCCTAACCTTTCAAACAGGAAGAACATTCCTTCCTAACCCCACCCCCAGGGACTAAGTCCCAACTCGGGCCCAGTTTTGCTGTGTGACCTCGGGCAAGCAGCTCCACCTCTCTGAGCCTCAGCGTTCTCATCTGCCAGGAGGGCCTGTTGGGCTCTGGCAGATCCACTTCCAGAGCACTAAAAACAACTACTCAGGTCTCAAGGAGTGGTAGGTCTCCCCGACAGCCAGAGTCACGCACACGCATGCTCACATGCCGCGCGGGGCCCTAAGCCGGCGTGAGGGCCAGCCTCAGGGTCACGGGCAGTAGGGTGTCCCTGCCCTCCCCTGCCCTTGAACACGCCCCACACCCAGGGCCCGGGCGGAACTCACGCGATCCTCCGGCTCTGTGCGCTGCTGAAGCCCGCGAAGGAGGCGCTGCGGCCCACGGCCCCCACGGCCCCCGCGTCCCCTGGGGACAGGAACCGCACCCGCACCGACATGGCCGTCACCTGCAAGGAGAGGACCGAGTCAGCCTGGCCCCGGCACCTGGAGAGCGCTGGCCGCGCCGGCCGCCTGCCACTGCCAGCTCTGGGCCCCGACGGCCGAGCGGTCCCCAGCTCCCAGACGGGCAATGCGAGGTGGGGGGACCCGCTGGGGCAAGTGGCAGGAGCAGAGCTCGAACCCAGGCCTCTACACTCTGCACTCGGGTTCTTCAGGCCCCAGCAGTGCTGCCTCTGCGGGCGGGGCCGGCACCCCCGAACCCGGCACTTCCCGCCTCCCCGGCACCTGCTGGAGATGCGCCCTGAGCGAGACAGGCGGGGCCCCTCCCCCAGGGCGCAGAGCAAGTGGCGGGAGGCCGGGGTAGCTGGCCTGGCCACGGGGGCGGCGCCCCAGAGCCGAGGAGGGGTGAGGGGAAGGGTGTTGGAGGCAGAGGGCACAAAGGCCGGGAGGTGAGGAAGGACGGGCTGTGATCCAGAAGCAGCAGGAGGCTCGCTGGGCTGGGACGCCGCTCCGGAGGGGGGCGGAGAGGCTGAGGGGCCGTGGCAGCCGCAGGGAGGGCTTTAGCCTTGCCACCGGGCAGGTCACTGGGAGCCATGGGAAGGGTTAGAGCAGGGGCTGACAACGCCCGATTCGCGAGAGCAGGCTGCTGGCACCGGGGACTGCCACTGCCCGGGTCCATCCCCTGCCTCTGACCCAGCCTGCAAGGGGTCAGCCCGGAGCGCTGGCTGCCTTCTGCTTCTTCCAAACCACCTCTAGATCGGAAAAAAGCCACCATGTCCCTTGGGAACAGAGCCCAGCGTCTTCCAGCACAGGCAGCTGGAAAGTTCTCCTTCGTATCTAACCTAAATCTCTGCTGCTACAGTTTCATGCCTCGCTCCTCAGCCAGGTGCCAATCCAAGGAGTCCAGGGACCCTACCGCCCAGACCACAGCTACGAAAGAGCTCCAGTCCACCGAGGCCCCCGGTTCCCGCCTGGGGAGACCCCTGCGCTCCAACACCCCTTTCCCCAGCAGCCTCCACACTTTGCCCACCTGGTGTCTCTGCCTGGAGTCACTCTATGAGCCACATCTACCCGGTGTCCAGTCCTGCATCTGGTTTTGGGTCAACACTGCCGGAGGTTCCAGAGCCCTCACTCTGCACCTCCTGGCGGACCTGCACACCCCCGCCCCACGCCCCACGCCCGCTATAAGTAGGGAAGCCTTGGAAACAAGCCACACCTGGCTCAAAGCCCAGCTGGGCCTCAGTGGTCACAGCTGTAAAATGGGATTCAGCAAAGGGCTCCCTCAGCGGCCGTCACAGGACCAAGGAGAGTCGTGCTGAGCCCACCGTGAGCACGAGACGCCCGGGAAGAGCGGCTGTCTCTGCGTGGTTGGCTGGCCCAGCCCCAGCCCTGCAGGGGCGCCAGCAACTTCTAGCCATGACAGAGGAAGGCAGCAAGCCCAGTGCCAGGAGCTGTCCCAGACTGTACATCCATTAACAGCAGTGCTGAGTACAGATGGGGAAGTTGAGGCAATCTGGTAATGAGGCATCGTTCCTCGAGTGTCATTATTAAGCCAGCCCTGCTCCAAATGCTTTATGTAAATTATCTAATTAAATCCACACAACCCTGTAGGAGCAGGACCTTATTCATCACCTAATTTGATAGATGAGGAAACTGAGGCTCAGAGAGGTGCCAAGATTAGCCCAGGAGCCCCAGCTGGGACGCTCAGGGCCGCGTCTGGGACACGGGTGTCAGCACCTGTCACTGTGCATGGCCTCGCCTGGCCCCACGGCCTCCACCTGCGCTGCGCTGCGGCCAGCTGTTCCGGCTCACAGCCACCGACGGCCAGATTCTCAGCAGCTGTGTGAGCCGCTGACCTCGAGCTGGTGTCGGTATCTGAAATCAGCCACGCCAGGAGAATTTACACCACGGAGATGGGCAGATGCTACAAGGCAGGGCTTTTGTTTTCTGACGCTCGTTAAACTTTTACCAGCTCACCACTGCCCCTTCCCCCATCAGCACACACCGAGGGGGGGGAGTGGCTGGGAACCTTCTGGAACTGCTTGATGCCCGCAGCCCAGCTAGGCAAGGGGGTGGGGGGGATCAGGGTCAGCGGTCGGGACGTGGACCCCAGAGCCAGCTTTGGTCCCTCCCCCCTGCCCCCAGCAGCCTTCTGGGTCATTCCTCCAACCTCGCCCAGGTCACTCCACTTCTGGGTCAGAGAGAGGGACGATTGCTAACCATTTCCTCTCCAGGCAGTGCACTGAAAACAATCCCACGTCTTCCCGCTCGGCGTGCCAGAGAGGAGGACAGAGGAGAACTAAGGCTCAGCGCAGACCCGCACGCGCGACTGTGGGTTCACTCAGGCAAGGCCATGAGGTTTGGTGACCCCATTCTTCATATGAGGAAGAAGAGGGGTGTGATGGGGCCCAGAGACTCACGTTTTCCCAGCTGAGGTCTGGCTCCTTCCTGCACAGCATCTGCCACGCGAGACTGGCTTGCTGGCTCACCCCCCCACCCCATCATCGTCCACCCCAGACGTCGCCTCCCCCAGGAAGCCTTCCCGGACACCTCCCCTCCCAGCAGCCCTCTGGGCCCGCACAGCCGCTCGTTCCCTCTAGCCCCGGTGGACTGCGAGTGGCGGCTGGTCCATCCACCCCACCAGCCCAGGGGTCCCTGCGGGAGGGGCTGCCACCACTTCACCCCAGGGGCAGCAGCGGGTGACAGTGAGAGGAAGAGGAATTACCACCACTAGATTCTAAGAAGGCAGAGGTAGACAAATGTTTTCTGTAAAGAGCCAGACAGTAAATAGTTTTGGCTTTGCAGGCCACACGGTTTTTGTCACAACCACTCAACTCTACCCTTTTAGAGCAAAAGCAGCCACAGACACTGTGAAAACGCACGGCCATGGCTGTGTTCCAATACAACTTTATGCATCAAAGCAGCAGCCATGGGCAGTGACGGGTAGCCCTGCCTCTGGCCCAGCCGGTACTGCCTGCTACCCGTTCTAAGGGCTTACAAATCTCATTTAATTCTCCCAACACCCTGTGAGGCAAATACTATTATTACCCCTATTTTGCAGATAAAGAAACCAAGGCACAGAGAGGGGGAAATGGTTCCTCTAATGTCACACAGGTAGGAAATGCCAGAGCTGGAATTTGATCCTGGGCATGTTGGACTCCAAAACCTGGCTTCCTAACGCCAGGCCACACGGGCTCTCCCCCGCTAAAACACACACACACACAGACACACACACACACACAGACACACACACACACACATACACTCACACCCCACCAGGAACCAGACCCAGGGGAGGGGGAGGGAGGGGGGCCCCAGGATTGTGGAGGGGACCTGCCGAGCCACAGAGGTGGCGCTGAGGAGTGGCCTAGAAACTCAGGCCCATCCCCCGTAGGCTTCAGGTGAGGGAGCCCAGGCCCCGTGAGCCCCTGCGGGCCAGCCGCCCGTGGCAGCTCCCAGACGGCTCAGCTGCGCCCCCTCCCGGCTGGGCCTGGTGGTTGGCTGCTGCAGCCAGGTTCTCTGGCGTCGGACCTCCCCCCAGAAGACTGGGGATGGGACCCCAAAATCTCAGCAGCCTCCTGCGGGCAGCTCCTGACAAGTCCCAATGAATGTCTGTCGCCTGCAACCAAGAGTGACATTCCTAATGGTTAAGCGCTGGCACAGCGGGGAACCAAAGCAGGGTGCTGGGGCAGGGTCTTTAAGACCCCCTCCCCTCCTGCCGCGGCTGGCATTAACCCTGCGGCTGCTGGATGGCGGCAGGTCCAGGGAGCCAAGGGGGGGTGTGGGGGGTGCGCTCGGGCTCAGCTCCGGGCAGCCCGGGGTGCCCAGCACTGCAGGCCCCGCGCAGAGGGGGAGCACAGAGGACGTGCGGTTCTCCAACCTTCGGGGGCAGACAGGATGGCCTCTTCCACGCCCGTGTCCCTCGCCGCCTCTCTCTGGCCTGCGCTTGGACGTGGACCGACACCGCCGGGCCGGCTGCTCCCAGACGCTGGGGCTGCCCCGGGCCTCTGACCCCCAGGTGCAGCTGGGAGAACGGCCCCACCCCACTAAATCTGTCCCGTGCACTGCTGGCCACGGCCCCTGCGCCGCCTCCGCCCACGGCGCGGGGAACCTGCAATTTCACCTCATTTAGAGGTGAGGCGGCTAAATTTAACGTCGCGGGCTCCTGGGGCTGGGTGGCTTTTATGCCTCAGTCCCTCACTTAGGGCTCTTTTTTATCCACTCAAACGCCAGCCAGGCCTTAGTTTGCTTATAGGAGTCTCCAAAATAGCTGCTTTGGTTTAGCATGAAAGGAAATGGCAAGACAGCCGGGGTGTGGCGTGTGAGTTTGCACGGAAGACGGACGGGCGCCGGGGGGCTGTGGGGGAGCCGGACGTCTGCACACGAGGGGGCCCAGAGAGCGCGGGGTCCCGCTCCCCCACTTTGCCGATGGCGAGCCCAAGCGCAGGGCGGCCACAGCACTTGTCTCCATCACCCAAAGGTGCCCAAAGAGCCAGAAGAACCGGAACGCCGTCTTCCTGCCCAAGCCGCAGACCACCTCCAGCCTCTGCAGCGGCCCCGGGCCTCGTCCCCAAGCCTCCCCCTCTGAAAGGCCCTCCCTGAGCCCTCTCATCCTATCGCACACCCTCTAGAACCGCCCACCCTTCCCAGCCCTCTCACCAGTGCGCAGGTTCATTGGGAGTGTTCCTATCTTGTCCACAGCTGTGTGCAGTGGTTGAATGAGTGATTGCTGAATAAATGAATGACTGAAGGAGCTGCGTCTGGGCTCGACTTGGTCACCAGCTCACATGTACTGAGTACCTGCTGGACGCAGGCACTGGGCACACCGGTGTGGACTAGTCCAAGGAGGGGACTGGGAGACAGGCCATGAGAGCACAAGGCCACGTGACCTCCAAGACGGGGAGCGAGTTGGAGGTCGGGGGGAGCCAAGCAAGGACCCCTAACCCTGCCCCAGGGGACAGAGTGACTGCAGAGAACCCCTGGGAGAAGTGGCATCTTAGGTCGAAACCTAAAGCAGGGGGAGGAATTGGCTCGGCAGAGGGGGAGGATGGGAGGGAAGGGTGTGCTGGGCATTGGGAACAGCATATGCAAAGGCTCAGAGGCGAGAGAGAGAGGACCAGTGCAGGAAGCGTGGACAGTCCAGAGGAGCATCAGGTGCCCTCAGAGGGGAGCCCTGAGAGGCGAGGCAGAGACCAGAGCCTGACGGGAGGTGAGTCGAAGCTGCACCCCAGCAGGCCCCCGAGCCCCCTGGACCTTGGCAATGGCGTCCCTTTGCGTTCGTTCACTCACCCCTTCAATAAGCCGCCCGGCCTGACCATGCTGCGTCTCCGTAAACGAGGAGGGGCGCCCACTGCACACAGGGCCCCGCACAGCCCGTGGGCCTAGGAGCAGTCGCTCCGCCTCCCTGGCCCAGGGTCGGCGTCTCCTGGGCCAGCGCAGACCGGACTGTTTACAGGAAGCCTGGCCCCCCGGCCTGCGCCCGCCTGCGCCCGTTTCTGCCCCCGATCCCATCGCTGGCCCGCCCGCCCCCTCCCCGCTGGGAAGGCCGCGCCACGAGTGACGCCCTCAGCGCCCTTGACCAGGACCGGGATGGGAAACCCCGAGGCCCCCTCGCTCCCCTCACCCTGCCGAGCCCCCGGGCCCTGCTCAGCGCCCCGTCCCTCCTGGCTGCAGGGGAGGGATCTGTTTAGCTCCTCCAGAGCCAGGTGTTGCCCCTGCCAGGACAGGTGCGCCCAGGGAACGAGGAAAATGAGGCTCCAGCTGCACGTGACCTTGGACAAGCCCCCCCCCCCACGAGCCTCTGTTTCCCTGTCTGTAGAATGGAAGGGTTGGGCTAGAGCCCGGGTTCCCCCGTGCACACAGGACACCCTAGGCCAGCTGAAGCGCGCACCCAGGCCCCACGGGACGCTGTTCTTGCCCCGTCCCTCTCGTGTAGGGGCTGACACTGTAGCTGTCCCTGCTCAGCCAAGCACAGAGCTGGCTCCGGCGCAGAGGGTGGGGCCCTCAGGCCGTTGTGTGCGGTTGAATTTCTTTGAAGGTAGCCTCCGCTCAGAGCCCACTGACTTCCGCGTGGTACAAAGTGTTTGTTTTTAAACAGAGTATCTAGGTGAGGGGAGTGACCCTTGGTTTGCGCAGAGCAGGTGGGAACCCTCCCAGGGCAGCCCTCGCTCCTGGGTCCTGCCGCCTGGCTCTGCCATCCTGCGGAAGCACCTGCAGCCAGGAGGGGACACCCCAGGTGTGTCCCTGCAGAGCCTGTGGCCTCACGGACAGAGAGCCGTGGAGCAGGCTTCTCCTAAACCCGACTTCTGGTCTAAGAGAAGAACAATCAGCGCCTTGGGGAGCCCCGGCTGCGCCCCGGGGTCCACCGTTCGGGAACTTGGGGCAAATGGGCACTCCCCGACAGACAGCCGGGGGGCTCCGCGCCAGGCTCGGGCGGGGGGCAGCACTCGGGCCAGGAGGCCCCCACCTCTCTTTATCACGCTCCCCAGCCCCGAGCTCACTCCACTGGGGTTTTCCGAGGCAAAGATGACTCACGAATTTCTGTGAACTCTCCAGAGAAAATTTTTATTGAAATGGCCCGGGTCACCCACTCCCACCAGCTATGCGGGGTCGGCCAGGGGTCACCTGGAAGACAAGCACCTCTTTGGGGAAGGGGCCTCCCGGGGCCACCGCAGGGGGTGGGGCTGAGTGGGCGTGCCAGGTGGGAAGGCGGCGGGACCGGGCGGAGGGAGTCAGGGGGGACAACAAAGGTGGGGTGTGGGGGTGACAGCCCAGTCTCGGGAAGCACGGGGGGGGGGGAGGGCTTTGGATCTGTCTGAACCCCCCCTGGGCTCTGGCAGTGGGAGCAGCGGTCGAGGTGGGGACGGGGGGGAACTGAGGCGAGCCGAGCAGTGGGGGTGCAGAGACCCTCCCGGCAGCGAAGGAGCGAGCGGCCTGGCGGCCGGGTTCCAGGCCACGCGCCTGTGTGATGTCGTGTCTGAAGACAGTAATAGCTCTCAGGACAGCCGGCACCTCTGAGCAGCACCCTGTGCCGGGCGCGGTTCCAAGGACCCACTTCTTATTGGTAATCCCCGGTGCCCAGGGAGTCCGCCTCCAGCCTGCGCTCCGGCCGCCAAGCAGCACCCCCTGGCTAGGCCCCGGACGCTGGGCCGAGCCCTGGACACGCAGCACCCCCTGAGGAGGGCGCTGCTGCCGCCCCATTTTACAGTCCGGGAGACTGAGGCTCACAGAGATGGAGTCACCTGGCTGGCAAGTGGCAGCGGTTCCTCTCCGGTGATTCCCCATCAGACGCAACCGGTGTGGAGCGCCTGTGCGTGCCCCGCCTGCACCCCGGAGTGCCCAGGTGACACATGAGGTGTGCACCCCAACCAGGAGCCCTCACTCCGGGATGAGCCGCGGGAGGCTCTCCCAGCCTCGGCACGAGTGGCATTCTGGGCCGGGAAGTTCCCTGCTGTGATAGCGGAAGACGTCTCCAGACGCCGCCACACGTCCCTGCGGCCAGAACCGCAGGAGGAGAACCATCGCATTAAGGGCGGCCCCGGGCGAGGGGCTCACCGAGCAGCGTGGCGGCTGAGGGACACTTTTTACGAGCGAAATGAGTAGTGTTGCAGACACTATGGTGTTTGGTTGGTGACAATATCGTTCGGACGTCTTCCCCCTCCCACGAACAGGGCGTGGGGACCTGGCGGGCCAGGGCCCTGGGTCTGTGGCTCCCACTGGACCTGCCGCCCCAGCCCTGACACACACACATGCACACATACATGTGCACGCGCCCGGTCACCTGCTAAGGACGTGGACAAGAGCCTGCAGGGCTGGGACCAGGGCTTGAGCCGGGAGGAGCAGGGCGGAGCCCTCCGGCCTTCGGGGCCTGTGTGCGAGACCTGCCTTGGCGTGACCCCCGCCTGGTGGCGAGCCTGTGGTTGAGGAGGGGCCGGGTCCGGGGCTACCTCCCCTTCTGCCCCAAATCACCTGAGCCCCGTCTGGGTCGGTCCCACCTGGCAGGATCTGGATCCAAGCCCAGGCGGCCGAACTCCCAAGGCCACCTCGGCCGCCCACTGGTCACTGGGGTGAGCTGTGCCCAGTGCCCGGTCACCTCAGGGACACGGACACCCACACGGGGCTGGACATCAGAGCAGCCCCCCTGCAGGACAGCCACGGGGCAGAGTCTCTGGAGGAACCTTCAGGCTCCCTTCCTGGGGCGCCTCTGCGTTAGGACCGGGCATGGGGCCCGCAAAAACCTTTGAATAGCTTTTAAAATCAGAAGACAAAAAAATGAACTTTTAGGTCAAATAAGATGTTCTATTATATAATAGTAATATATCTGTCTTTATACCCACACCATAATAATATGCTGTTTGTTTGTTTTTTTTTGTGGTGCAAGGGTCCCACGAAGGCCAAGGTGCTCAGCACCAGGAAGCCACGTGGGGCCTTGCCCTTGGCCCCTTCCGGCCCTCCCCGGGCCTGGCCCCACCGGCCTCCAGCCCACGGGCTCCCCCCACTTCTCCCCCCAGCCCAGGCGCTTGGTTAAGCAGCTAGGTTCAGCGTGTCCTACTGTTCTCCCTCGCCAGCCCTCCCTGTCCCCAAGTCCCGGTGCTTGGCCACGGGCCGGCCAGGACAGAGGGGCTGGGAGCACCCAGCAAAACCTCCCACTTGACCTCGCCGCCTCACTCAGCCCTGGCAAGACGCGGTGCTGTGGCCACTGCGTCCCCTGTTCGCTGCCTCTAGCTGGGCCGGGGACCCGAGCGCCCTTGGGGATGTGTTCCCACCACCCCGTAGAACCGTCCCCACCACCACCGCCAATGTGGCACCTCCAGCCCTCCAGGCCCCCCCCCGCCCCCACCACCAGCCCCCCCAGCTCCCTGCCGCCGGCTCTGTTCGGCTCACACGCCCGGGCCCCTCTGGCCCCATCTCCGCTGGCCCCGGCCCTCCCAGCCAGAGCGGAGCCCCGTCCACCCCCCAGACCCCTGGCCAGCTCCTCCGGGGAGGAGCCCTCCTGCCCCCACGTTCCCTCTTCCACATTTGACATGACGCCTAGGGCTGCAGGAGGCTCGGACACGGACTGGAAGGAAACTGGCCACAGGACGGCCTCCCTGGGGACGGGAGCCGAGGCTCCGGGCAGCAGAGAGGTGGAGACTCAACTTTTTTTTTTAGCTGTTTACTCCAATATTGAAGTATAATTTATGAGACAATAAAACGTGCAGATTTAAAGTGTATAGTCTAAACGGTTTTGACAAATGTATACACTGGAGCAACCACCACCCAAATCAAGATAGAGAACACTTCTATCACCCCAGAAATTCCCCTCCTCCCTTCCAAGTCAGTCCCCCACCCCACCCCGCCGGCTGCCGCCCCAGAGCAGTCACTCTGACTCCTCTCCCCAGCGTGGATTTCCCTCTTGGAGAATTTCACAAGAGACTCATTCTTCTTTTTATACCTTTATTAAAGTCGAAAGGGGGTGTCCTGTGCCTGTGTTTCTTATTTTAAAAGAACCCCACTCCCCCAAAATCCTGGCACTGCCTCTCCAGTCACTGGCTTCCTTTCTCCGTGGGTCTCCAAGCACTCTCAGATGCGACCCTGTTTCTTGTGTGTTCTGGCTCCGCCTGCTGTGGCCAGAACAGGTCTCCTAATCCCCCCAGGCAGAGCCTGATTGGAGTGACACAAATGCTAACCGCTACCAAGTGTTCAACGGAGATTTACTGAGCACCTACTATGTGCCAGTCGAGATAATTCACTTTAATCCGCACAGCTACCCGGTGAGGTGGGACTATTATTATTTCCATTTCACAGACATGGAAGATCACAGCTCAGAGAAGGGCATGATCTGCTGAAACTCAGGTGGTGAGGCCAGGATTCGAACCCTGGTTTGTGGCACTTCGAAGCCTCTCTCTTCACCCCGTACAAGGTATCTCCTCTTATAAAGAAGTTTGGGGGTCGGGGGGATGTGAGCGGCCAACTCCAGAAAGGCCTCTTTCCACAGTGCCTGAGGAAGGAGCCCAGAGAGGGACGGCCAAGAGCTCGCTCCCCACCCCCAGGAGGGCCCCTTCCCCTCCCCGCAAAGAACTGGCAGCCTGCTCTGCCATAGGAAAGGCAAACCTGCTCACAGTCCACCCCCGTTCTGCCACTCCTCCCAGGCCCGTAAGGCGGCAAGACGGATGTCAGCCTCCCCCACACACAGCCAGGGCGAGGAGGGCAGGAGGCAAACGCTGGCATCGGTGGGGGTGGGGGGATGGGGACCACGTCGTAGGAAGGACCTGCAGGGGGTTGCTTGCCCAACCTAGAGCCGCCGGCCCTGCATTTTACTGGGGACCCAGAGCCCAGGGCTGCTGAGTCACCCCCCTGGAATGCCTGCGGCTGCCCGGGCAGCTGGTCTGGGGACTCCGGCACAGGCATGTGGGCCAGTGGAGCCGGGACTGTTTGCGGGCGGAGGCTGTCAACAGCGAGGGAAGTGGTCAAGGGTTCAACAGAGATGAGCCATCTGCTCCTCCCGAGGTAAACAGTTTACAAGAGACAAGTCAAGGCAGCCTGCGGGGCTGGTTTTTCTTGGACAGTGAGGCATGCACGGTCCCTTTTCCTCCCGGTGCCAACTGGGAGGGACCGTCCCGGGCACTCTGACCCCAGCTCCAGCCTCCCCGGGGCAGAGCGTGTCTGCATGGGGAGGCAAGAAAAGTCGAATTTTTTTCACATCTTCCTTGTTCCATTATCAGGACTGAGCGACTTTATGGCAGACGGTTAACCCATATCTCAAGGAAAATGGATTTTTCTCCCAAGGGAATGGGCTTATTTGCTAGCGCCCAAAGCCTTGAATTTCAAGAATCTTCAGCCTTAAATTACCATTTTCTGTTGCAAGAAGACCCCTGCTGCTCGTCCCAGGTATTGCACCCCTGCTCCACCAGACACTACAGACGCCCGCACAAAAGGCAGACGGGGGGCTCCTCTCTGCGTGCTCAGTGGCCTCAGTGAATTCTCAAGCATGTGAGACGCGTATGTGGCTTAACAGCCAGAAACAAACAGCTTGTGCTGGGATTGTAATGCTGGCGTTTCCAAAAGTGTTGCAAAACATTTCAGGCAGACACTGGAGTTTGTGTCCTACAAGATGTTTATCAATTAATTCCTTCTTTGCCAAACATTCTTACCCAGGTCTGCTGGGACATGATTTCGGTGGGAATGAATCTCCAATTTTGTAATGAAAGTCACCAGGGAAATAGGGCTTGCTTTACAGGCGTTCATATTACAAAATATGTGGCTAGAACAGGTAGTTCCCATAATGACAAGGGTAGTGCTAAGTTTTGAATACATGTAAAAAAAAAAAAAGAAGTGACATCCAGGGAGGAGAATTTTGGACTCTTTGCAGACATACCAATAGCCTGTGAGATACACAGCCACAGATGCACATGGAGGGTGGTGACTATAAGCCTTAGGGCCAAAAAACACAAGTTCAAGTCCAGCCTTTGCCTCTTTCTAGCTATTAATACATGACTTAGGACAAGTCACTTACCTCTTGGAGCCTCGGTTTTCTCATCTACAGATTGGAAGCCACTGAAATTATCTTACAGTTACCTTACTTCACAGTTGCAAGGACTTGCTCTTTCTCTCCTCATTAAAAGGAAAACACAAACTATAATGTACAGCTTTTCCTACCGCTTTATGCTGTCAAGATTAGATACCTGGGCTAGTGTATTGGTTTCTTAGGGCTGCCGTAACAAAGTACTACCAAGTGTGTGATTTACAACAACAGAAATTTCCTGTCTCTCAGTTCTGGAGGTTAGAAGTGCAAAATCAAGGTGTGGGCAGTGCTCGCTCTAAAGGGTCGAGGGAAGGATCCGTCAGTCCTTGGTGTTCCTGTCTGGTAGCTGCATCACTCCAATCTCTGCTTCTGTTGTCACATGGCATTTCCCTTTTCTTATAAGGACAAAATCCCATTGTATTAGGATCCATCAAGGGCCTCGTCTTAACTTGATTACATCTGCAAAGGCCCTATTTCTACATAAGGTCACACTCACAGGTACCAGGGCTTGGGACTTCAACGTATCTTTTTTGGAGAACACAATTCAACCCATAACAGATAGAAAACATTTTGTTTATCCCAGCAGTTTGATGATTTTTTTTTTTTTTTGGCTGTGCAAATCATTTTAATGAGCTGGGTTTTTTGGCTGTTTGTTTTTCGATAACCCCAAGCACTGGTGTGGTGGGAGGGGGGATGCTAGACTGTCCCATGAGCACAGAGATGTTCATGTTGACGACTGACAGCTAGAGAAGGGGAGAGCTTTCGGGGGGAGCAACACAGGAAGTTCTCTGGGCGGTGGCATTTTAGGATGGGGATTCTAGAATTTAGCTCCAAGTGTGTCCCCCTGGGTTCCCATCACCCAAGTTCTATGCACTTTCTCTCTTCCCAATGGTACCACATTTTCCTTTAGCGGAGTTACTTCCTGCCCACTGCTGCTGACCCGGAGCCCCACCGACCCCCCACCAAGGGAAGCACAGGACCCAGGCCAGGCTCACCAGACTCCGAGCCCTGGAAGGGGATGCTGGGGCAAAAGGACAGGGAGACAAACACGCCGGATTTTGTTGTCGTGGCGGCGGCAGTGCCGGACACCCCGCCCGTCAGCGCAGTGAGCTCAAACTCCGGGCACGGCACACGTCTCTCCGGCTCACCCCACGGAGCCCGTGCCAGCAACAATTCCGGAAAACGGAAGAATTGGGGCAGCGTCCCGCAGGGGAGGAAAAGAAAAGGACAGCAATTTTAGGAGAAGGATAGAGGCTCTTAAAAAATTAACAAATCAGCACAAAAGTGCCCAGAAGAAACCTTAAGACCCCGGAAAATCCTTGGGGAACGGGGTCACGAGTTTCTATGGGGGTCTCAGGCCACGGTTGAAGTGTCAAGGCAGGGAGGGGTACCCAGCAAGAAGTCTGGAAGATATGCCCCCCCCCCGCCCCCCGAGGCTGACGCCGGGCACATGCAGATGCAGGACAGCGGTGACGGTTCTGACACGTTCTCCTCTGGAGCACAGGGACCCCTCACTGTCGGGGGCACCAAGGCCTGGGCCAGGCCCGCCTCCCCGCTGGGGGCTGGGGGCTGGGCCCTTCCCCTCCCGTTTACTCTGGGCCCCCGGCAGCGTTATTGCTTTTCCTGCTTAATGAGGTGAGGCTCACTCAGCCCAGTGGCGATTCCTGTAAAAGCCGTTTGGCTGACCCAGGGTGGCGAGTGTGCAGGGAAGTGCTCCCCAGGGCCAGACTGGCTGGAAGCAGATGCTTTGCCCCCTTCCAAGGGCGTGCTGAGGGCTGGGGCCTCTAATGAGATGCAGGGGTGCTTTGGGCGCCAAAGCCCTGGACGCGGGTCCAAAGAGCAGGGCTGCAGCCCCGCTGGGCTAACTGGGCGTCCCCGCCTGAGCCGATCTCCCCTCGTGGGCAGAATGGGGACACAGGCACATGCCCCACAGCCTGGCTGTCAGGCTTGTCCCCATCTGTTCCGGCTGTTATGACAAAGTGCCTGAGGCTGGGTGGGCGGCTAATAAACAACAGACGTTTGTTTCTCACGACTCTGGAGGCTGCGAGCCTGAGATCAGAGTGCCAGCATGGCTGGTTTGTGCATGTCCTCTTCCGGGCGGCAGGCTGGGGTCCTCGCGCGGTGGAGAGAGGGGAGGAGAACTCTCCGGGCTCTCTTCTTACCAATCCCGGGGGCTCCCCTCTCCAGATCTAGTCTCCTTCTGAGTTCCCACCTCCCGCTACCAGCACCCTGGGAGTTGGGTTTCAACGTATGAAGTTCAGGGTGGCACAAACATTCAGTCCCTAACAGCCTGAGACCCACAAGATCTAGGCCAATGCAAGGAAGTACCAATGTCACTGTCACTCCCATTCTTAGTACCTAAGACCTTCCTCAGTAGTCAAAATATCAAGATGACTCAATGACCGTCCCCCTCTGAACCCCCCCTGTGAGTGTGGGGACCCTGTGCACAGGAGATGACCCCGCGGTTACCTGACATGCCAGTGGGGAGGTTGTCCTGGAAGGGCCTGATCGGAGTCCCTTGCACAGCGCTGGCTCCGACTGGCAAGAGAAAGCCAAAGTGTGGGAAGGGTCGGTGTGGGGAGGTTGAGTCTGCACTGCTGGCTTCAGGGATGCAGGGGCCACCTCCCGAGGACCATGGGAGGTCTCTAGAGGTTTCGGCGGCCCCAACTTACAGCTGGCAAGAAAGTGGGGACCTCGGTCCTGTGACAACACAGGCTTACAAGTGGATGCTTCAGCCTGCTGATGCCCTGAGCAGAGAACTCGGCCGGCCAGGCCAGATGTCACCTACAGAACGGCGAGCTCGTATGTGGGTGTTGTAAGCTGCTAGGTTTGTGGTCATGTGTTGCACAGCATAGGAGACCAATACACCCTCTGTAAAGGAAGCCTGGAACTGGAACGCTGCCGCTCAATCCACTCTCCCGTGTAGCCCAGCGGTTACAGACCAGGGCTCTGGAGTCAGAGCTGCACTCGAATATACCGGCTGTGCCACTCACTCACTGGCTGTGTGATACCAGCCACATGTTACCTCCCTCACCTCGCAGAGCCTCGGTTTCCCCATCTGTAGAACGGCGATAGAACTGGAATCATCAGAGCATGGTATGCATCATAAGGGCACATAGTAAATGCTCAAGAAACGCTGCACGTGTTAAGTCTTGGAAACCAGCTGACAGGTAACAGCAATGCACCTGTGGTCCTCAGTGCCCTGCCCACGCACCAGAGAGGTGGGGACCAGCCCTGCCTGCTATTTCGGGGGCCACAGGCCAGCTGGGGAATCAGGAACCTGAAAAGAAGACGACAACTCCAGGGACACTGGACGGCACGTGCATAATGCTCTCAGCGGGCGCAGCACGGCAAAGACCGGGCCTCTGCGCTCTGGACCCCCCCCCCCCCCGAGTCTGGCGCAGGCCTGGGCGTGGCTCCCTCCGTCCATCCCTCAACTAGAAGTCCCCGCCGCTGGGGTGCACAAGTATGCAGATCAGGTCCACGGTGAGACGCCACTGCACGTGCCCTGGGACAGCCACAGCCAAGAAGGCAGCGGTGGCAAGTGCCGGCGTGGCTACGGAGCAGCGCTGAAGGCTGGACCCTGCTGGTGGGATGTGAGGCGGCGCAGCTGCTCTGGAAAAGCCTGGCAGTGCCTCAAATGCGTGAGCCTGAAGTTGTTAACACAGCGCGACCCCGCGACTCCACTCCTGGGCATACGCCCGAGAGGGCCAAAGCCGTGTGCACACGAAACCTCTACAGAGGTACATTCGGCGCTACACAAGAATGAAGCACTGATACCGCTGCAACAGGGACGCACCCTGAAACGGCCTGCTAAGTCAGTGGAGCCAGACACGGAGGCCGCATATGACTCCGTTTATACTCGAGTCCAGACCAGGCAGATCCACAGACACGGAAAGCATTGATGGGTTGGTAGTTGCCGGGGGCTGAGAGCCGAAGAGCGTGGGAGTGACTGCTAATGGGCACAGAGCTTCTTTTGGGGGAGAGGATGAAATGTTCTGGAATTAGATGGTGGTGATGTTTGCATACCTTTGTGAATATGCTAAAAAACCCCACGGAATTGTATGTTTTAAAAGGGTGAATTTTATGGCACGTGAATTATCTCTCAATTGTTTAAAAGTTTTTTTTTTTTAAAGTCCTGACTGCTATTTACTAGCTCATGAACTTGCACACATCACTTGGCCTGTCTGAGCCCCAAGTTCTCCATCTATAAAGGAGGATCATGACAACAGTAATTAATAACTTTCTAGGTTTGCTGAAGTCGCATAATAAAATGTAGGGAAGCTCTTGCCCCCGAGCAATGCTCAATAGACGCAGGTTTTAGAATTCATGTTGGACTCAGTTACTGGGCTAGTATAAACATGGGGGGGGTCCCCCTGCCTGTCCTTCTTGGCAGGTCAAACTTGCCCTTGCCTTCAAGCCGGCTCCAGCAGCACCTCCTCTGGGCAGCTTTCCCTGACCTGTCAGAGCCTCGGGGAACAGCTGTCCCCATCCAGATGCCTGAAAGAGGAGCGCTGATCGAGGCTGAATCACATCGGGGTGCTCTCACCTCCCCGGCGCTGAGCCAGGCGCTGAGCAACTCCAGAGAAGAGTCGGGTCTTATTTGGGTGTCTCCCAGACCTCATTCGCCTATCGCCTTCACGATTTTCCCGTATTTGAGGACCACCTGCATTATAAGTTACTTAATTCTTTCCTTTAAATCAACTCACTTTTCAAAAAACAATTGTACGTTAAAAGGACGCTTGAATCATCACGGCAAACAAAGCGCCTGCATTGTCCGCCGTTAACGACACCCTAAAGAGCGACTGGAAAACGTCCACCCCGAACCCAGAACCGTGTTCAGGTCCAGGTGGACACAGGTGACCGCTAAGCCTCTGTGCGTTCCAGGGGGACATCGGCGGGTCTCAGCGCAGCATTGCTGACACAGGAACGCCAAGCAGAGGCTTGCTCCTTGGCCTGATCAGGGCTGAAGATGACTGAAAAGGGAATTATGTGATCCGTGTGTCACTGTCATTTCATGCCCTCCCCTCATCTCCCGAGGGTTGTGGCTTCCACGTCACCCTTTCGAGGCCTTCCCTGGCCCCTTATCTGAGAGTGTGACCACCAGGCTCTCGTCTCCCAGTTCCCCTCCCTGCTTTACTTTCCTCTTTAGCGTTTAATCCCATCTGCCGTACCATGCATTGCATTGTCCTTGTCGTGTGCCCGTGCCCCCAGCTAGAATGCGCACTCCGGGAGGCAGGGCTTTCGGCCGTGCGGTTCGCTGCTAAATCCCCGGGACCCCAAGGAAAGTGCCTGGGGCCTAGGAGGCGTCCAACAAACATCCGCTGAACAAACGCATGGGGGAATGAACGAATAAATGAATCCCTGCCTCTCCGGTGGCTCTGGACTCTATGCCGGCCTTGTACCAAATCTCACACTTAGGAGGTGGCGGATTAACAATGATCGAGTGAGCAAGTCAATTAGTTAATCGATCAAGGAGTTTCTGCCTGGATAGTGAAACTCCCAGCGTGTGGGGTAACCCAGACTTCCTCATTTGTGTACGTTTCCCAAGTCCATGACTCTCAATTCTCCCTGAAGATCGTCTCCAGGACAGAGAACGGAGCCTTTGGCCAAGAAGAGGTTGCGTGCATCCTCAGGCCTCTGGTTTAATAGCGGTGGCCTAACAGGAAAAATAATTGGGGACCCTAAGAAGTTGTGAGGAGCTCAGAGGGAGTGGGGAGAGCGTTCCCCAGGGACAAACGCCTTCTGGCCCCCCTGCCCAGCACCCCAGGCTCTCTGCCAGCGGGCCAGCAGCCAGACGCCAGGGCTCGCTGCAGTCACCAAGCGATCCTGAGTGCATCGAGCTGGGCACACTGTCGCCAGCTGCTCTGAGTGGACCTGGAATGAATTGGGGGGTTGTTAAGATCGCCGACTTGAGCCTCTTCTCACAGGAAAAATATTTATTTCACTGAGCTCTGCTTTTTGGAAAGCTGCGCCTGTGACAGTCTGCATCGATCTAGCAGAGTTTTGGCTGCTGCTGGTTTCTGTCTCCCTCCCGTCCCGGCCGGCCGGCCGGCGTGGCCGCGTGTGCAGTCCAGAGCACGCGCTCCCGTGGTGAAGCAATCGGCCACGGGCGCCGCCAGGACACGCTGCTCCACTGTAACCAGGAGAAAAACAGACACGAACCGAGCTCGTGGCGTGAGGTGCGAGACCTGAACGCTTCATCTTCAAGGATGCCTGCTGCTTGAGAGGGGCGACTGCTTCTTCCCTCCCCTTGTTATCTGGCAGCCTGCTTCCTCCCGCCCCAGTTTTTTTTGGGGGGAATGGGGGAGAATACAGACAAACATGAGGAAGAAAGTAAAAATCACTCCTACTCTCCCAAGGGCCCACGGTTAGCCTTCACTGCGTGGTCGTCATTTCCCTTCCTTTTCCACTCTTTGGAGCCACGGGGCCAGGGTTTGAATCCCAGCTCTGCCACTTGCTGGCTGTGTGACCCTGAGAGTCACGTCACCACTTGGAACCTCTGTTTCCTCATCTGTAAAATGTTGTAGTAATCGTGCCCACCTCTTTGGACTGTTGGGAGGAGTAAATAAGAGAAAGTACGTACAAAGCTTAGCAAAGTTTTGGTACTTAGTAAATGCCCAATAAATGGTACCTGTTTGTATAGGATAAATATATACGATTTTTATAGCTTCTTTCATAAGGCAGTATAGTGTATACATGCTCCCATTTCAATATTTTCATGAGCATTATTAAATTTTTTTAGAGACTAGGTCTTGCTATGTTGCTCAGGCTGGTCTTAAACTCCTGGGCTCAAGTGATTCTCCAGCCTTGGCCTCCCAAGTAACTGGGATTACAGGCACACCTGGCTTGTAAGCACTTTTTTTTTTTTTTTTTTTTTTTTGAGATAAGGTCTCAATCTGTCTCCCGGGCTAGAGTGCAGTAGCATGATAGCTCACTGCAACCTCAGAATCCTGGGCTCAAGCAATCCTCCTGCCTCAGCCTCCTGAGTAGCTGGGACTACAGGCACATGCCACCACGCCTGGCTAATTTTTCTAGTTTTGTAGATATTGGGCCTTGCTATCACTGTGTTGCTCAGGATGGTCTCAAAATTTTGGCAATTCCCCTTCCTTGGCCTCCCAAAGTATGAGGATTACAGGTGAGAGCCACCACACCCAGTCTTGTAAGCATTTTTAATGACCATAAAGTATTCCATGGTGGGCCTATACCTACATTAGTCTTTTAACTGTTCCCTATGGATAGAAACAGAGGTTGATTCCACAATATTATAAAGATCTCTGTGATAAACATCTCCACACTCAAATCTCAGTCTACATTTGAGGCTCTATCTTTAGAATGAATTCCCAGAAGTTGAATTATTGGGTCAAATGATTTGATCACTTTCGACAGCCTCAATATATCAAACTTAGCACTGCAAAGGCAAGTTGTTTTCCAGAAAGATTACCCACAGATGTGTACAAGAGAATCTATCTTACCACTACATTAAGGATTATTACCTGTTAGTTGTTGCTAATATGGTGGGAAAAAATGACATCTCATTCTTTAACTTGCGTTTAAAAAGATTTACCCATTACTTTCCTAATACTGGTTTTCTTAGCTATAATGTGTTGAGCTTTTACCATATACCAAGCATAAGGTAAGTGTTCTCTGTAAAATATCTTAATCAAACTTCTGGGTATCTCTTTTACCCAAAGAAATAAAAGCAGGGACTCTAGCAGGTATGTGTACACCTATGTTCATAGCAGTGTTATTCATAATAGCCAAAAGGTGGAAGCAACTTAAGTGTCCATCAGCAGATGAATGGATAAGCAAAATGCTGTGTGTATGTATGCAATGGAATGTTATTCGGCCCTGAAAAGGAAGAAAATTTTGACCATGCTACAACATGGATGAACCTTGAAGGCATTATGCTAAGTGAATAAGGCAGTCACAAAAGGACAAGGATTCTGTGATTCCTCTTATATGAAGTTCCTATCGTAGTTAAAGCCACAGAGACAGAAATTAGAATGGTGGTTACCAGGGGCTGGGTTGAGGCAGGATGGGGAGTTAGTGTTTGATGGGTCCAGAGTGTCAGGGAAGATGGAAAAGCTCTGGAAATGGCTGGTGGTGATGGTCGCACAAGAATGTGAATGTACTTCCTTAACTCCATGGAACTGCATGCTTACAAATGGCTAAAATGGTAGATTATATGCTGTGTGTATTTTACCACAATAAAAAGTCTTCACTGATCTTCAAAACATCCTATGAGGTAGGTGTATGTTATTATTGCCCTACCCTCTTCTTTCAAAGATGGTGAAATTAAGGCTCAGAGAAGTTAAACATGTTCCTGGAGTCACGCAGCTTACACATAGTGAAGACGGGTCTAGATGCCAGGTCTTACTCGTCAAGGCTACATTATGCCCTAAGAATTCTGGTGGACCTGCGAGCCAGAGGGGAAATTAAAGCGAATTCAAGGTAGCACAGGAAATTAGCAAGTGCATGGTGCCAAGCGGAACCATTGGCCCCGAAGGCCCAGAGTTCAGTTCTAAATTTATTCTCTCTGACCTTCTTGTGGGTTCTAAATTTGGCCAAACAAGTTCTTCCAGCCCAATCAATGACGTGGGCACATTGTTTTGAAGCTCAAAGCTTTTTCCTGGTATGAAAGTAAAAGAAACAATGCGGAGCTGGCTTGGAGAAGCAGCGTGGTGGCCTGTTAGCACCAGCTGAAAACGAGCCTGAGTTTCCCACCTGGTGGCAGACACATGTGGCTGTTGACCGGTCTCCCGAGGACAGTGATTAAAACCACTTCCTGAACCCAAGTCTGGATTTCTCCTCCTGAACGAACCAGAAGCAAAGCCTTGGAAAATATCTAACCATAAGAATTCTAACAAGAACCAAACTTAAAATTCTCCTACTAAAATTACAAGTTAAGAACAAAACAGGCCTCTTCGGTGGTCTCCAGGCCAGGGAGGAATTACAGGGTCTTCAGGGCCTGTCTGGCCGAGTCCTGACTTCGCTGGGAAGGTATTAGGGTCACTGACCTGCTCATGACCACTTCTCAGACCCCTGCCTCCACTGAGGAGGACCAGGCACGTGGTCCAGCCACCGATACCTGAACGAGCCTTGGACACTGGGCCCCAGGAGAGACCATCTACTACTCACTGGCCGCAGATATATGATTTTTAGTGCTTGGCCCAAAAGGATAAGCCAGGACATCAGATTCCCTCCCTCAGGAATGTGACTGAAGAGACACAAAAGGAGGTCACAGTGGGTACAGACATTTGAGCTGAAAATTCACGGATACTTGGGCTTGGGGTGGCCATTCTGTGGGCACATGGACACAGACGTATATGGAAGAGGGGCAGGTGCTGTGGGACTCTGAATCCCAGTGATAGTGTCAAGTGGCTGGATCAAGCTTCCCCTGAAACCCACACTACCTGTCTTAGTCCATTTTGTGTTGCTACAAAAGAATACCTGAGACTGGGTAATTTATAAAGAAAAGTGGCTAATTTTGTTTATAGCTCAGAGGCTGGGAAGTTCAAGGGCATGGCCCTGGCTTCTGACGAGGGCTTTCGTGCTGCATCACAACATGTAGAGAGGGTGAGAGGGGACGCAGACATGTGAAGAGGGGAAAACCTGAGGGATACCCTGGCTTCACTAACCCATTCTTACAGGAATGGATTCGATTAGAGAACTGATTGAGTCTCCTGAGAGGAGAACTCACTGCGGAGAGAACAGCACCGAGCCATTCATGAGGGATCCACCCCTTAACCCAAACACCTCTCCCAAGGCCCCCTCCCAACACGGCCACAATGGGGATCACACTTCCACATGAGCTTTGGTGGGGACAAACAAACTGCATTCAAACCACAGCTTGATCCCTGGACTTTTCAGTTATGTGAGCCAACAAATCTTTCTTCAAAGTAGTTTCTTGGGGTTTTCTGGGTTTGAAAAAGTGGTGTTTCTCTCTCTCCCTCTTTTTTTGGTAGAAGAAGGGGTCTTGCTCTTGCTCAGCCTGGTCCTGAACTCCTGACCTCAAGCGAGCCTCCCACCTTGGCCTCCCAGAGTGCTAGGATTATAGGAGTGAGCCACTGCGCCCAGCCAAAAAAATTTTTCTATAACCAAAAGAAACATCTCAATTATTTAATGCCTTGCAACACATCCCTTTGTTACCTGAAGTTGTTAGAGTAGATTCCTGATTCGCGGAACAATGACATTCCTCACTACAGCAGGCAGAAGCCGTTCGGGAGCGTTGGGGTTCAGAGCTGCGTCCCCGTGCGTCCCAAGCGACAAGCTCCCCTTCCCTGGCGTGGAGCGTTTCCCGGAGGCTGAGAGGTTGCGGCTGCAGGAACACACTGTCCTCAGGACAGCCCCTTCCTGGCCCAGCTCTCTGTTATCAGGGCGCCTGCTGCTCCCTGAAGGTCCTGGACAAAGGGTGAAGCCAGGAACTCCTGAGGCTAAAGGGCAGGTCAAGTGCCTGGGAGAGGAGGGGATGTGGCCAGGGCGGGTGTGTTCCCAGTTCCCTGGGGCTCCCACAGGACAGCTGCTGTCCTCAGCCGGCTTAGCTGACCACAGGGACCAATTGCACCCGCTCCGCAGGCAGTGACCCACGCTACTTGGTGGGTAAACTAAGGGTGCTACTGGGGGTAAACTGAGTCTCGCTGGGGCAAAGGGGCTTAGCAGTGAGCGGAGTCGCTGGGATTTGAACTGGGGTCTGGTGGGCTGCGAGCGTGGCACCTTTCCCAGTACGCTGTGGGAAGCGCTGGCTCCCGTCGTGGCCACATCTGCCCTCCCGTTTCCCTTCCAGCTGTTTCCACAGTCAGCAGTCCCCACCCCCCCCACGACCCTGGGAGGCTCAGAGGAGCTGACTACCGACTGGGAAAAGGATCGCTGCGAACTCGAGTCTTCCTCCAGCCTCCTCCAGACCCTCCGGAGGCGTGGGCGTGTCCCGGCCCACCGGGGAGCATCTGCTCTCCTCGTCAGACGGGGCCGGGCCTCTGCAGGAGGAGCTCTCGGGAAAGACGGGGAAAGCAAGCTAAAAACAGGGACATTTCCAAAAGGAAGTAAAAGCAACAGTAACTGGCTGCATGGGTGAAACCGGGCGCCGTGTGCATCGGTCTGTGTTATGGTGTCACTCAGGCTCAGGGCTGGGTTCGGCGGAAGGTGCCACGGCTCTGGCAGGTGACACACACGCCTAAACTCACCGGCTGGTGAGCGGCAGGGCCAGGTCTGAGCCCAGGTGGCGGACTCCCCCAGGATCAGCCCCCTACGCCGTCTCTCCACCCGGCGTCCTGGTGCCCCTGTGCACCCCCACCGCCCCCCACCACGGTTCGCAGGTCTCTCCTGGACACGCAGGGGCACCCGCTGGCCCAGGAACCTGCTGCTCACCGGCCGGGGGACACGAGGGAAGTCAGTTACCCTTTCTGAGCCTCTGTTTTCTCGCCTGTACAATGGGAGCTTGTGCTAGACCAGAAGTTTTCAAACTCCTGACTGCACCTGTTTGTGGGCCGAGGGTGTCACAGCAGGAAATTGTTTATGTCACTCAGCCTCCGAGGCCACCGTGCTTTCTGCAGCACACACAGTGCTTCCTGGGAATGACCTGAGGGCAGGAGTCCTGGCGTCTTACCCAGAGCTACCGGCGGGCACAAGGCGCGTAATGGTCGTGCGATGGCTCACATCCTCTGTTCTGTTCCTGCTCACGACGTCTGCCAGCCCCTGGAGGGTGGCACAGTGGCGGAGAGCCAGGCTCAGGCTGGGCAACCCGCCTATCCAAGCCCCCAGTTCAGCATCTGTGCACCGTGATAACCCCACCTACCTCGCACGGCGATTGTGACGACTAACTAGGATAACCACGCAAAGACCTCAGCATGGTGGAGGCACATAGTGAGCCCCTCATCAGTCCCCCAAACTGTATTAAGTTCGTGTCACATACATCAAGTGGGCTCCTGAGGTCAGGACGCCCTTTCGGGACCTTCCTCCAGGCACGTAAGCAGCTGTCGTCCCTGTGATGGGGCCAGGCCGGGCTGCAGAGTAACAGCTGTGCCAGGGCCTGTCTTCACTCACCGGCCTCCCTGGCCTGGTGGCCAGCCATCTGTCCCCCTCCAGGACAACCCTGACCCCCATCCCAGGAGGAACTAACTTCACACCCGCCCACTTTGAGAGTGGCTGTCTCCTAGAGCACGTTACCAGGCTTCGCTGTGTTCAAGGTAGGCCAGCAAAAAGCCCACCGAGGTCCCTGCGATGGACAAACCGTGTGACTGCTAGATTCCCTGGGAGTCCTCCTGCCTGTGTGCCCTCTGCCCGCTGCGACTCGCTGGGGCCAGGCAGCAGCGGAGTGTCCCTCTCCCCTTGGCCTCGAGCCTATTATTCTTCCATGGTGGCGCCTGTCCGCAGTGGAGATCTCCGCTGAGGGCCGGGCTTTCCTGATGCCCAAACGACGCAGGATCCCATGGGAAAGGAGGGTGGCCGAGCATCGGGGGGCCTGGTGGCTGAGCTCCCGCGTGACACGGGGAAGCCACTCAGCCCCAGAGATGCGCTGTTCTGTCTCCAGATCCCCAGACTGAGAACCACGAGTGGTTTCCAGCTCGTGTCCCAGCACCGGCCAGAGGGTGCCGGCTGCCAGGATTGATGCGGGCCGGGCTGGGCTCGCTGGGGAAGGCTGCCGTCTCCCACCAGCAACGTCTGCCTCGGCCCGAAGGGGGGGGGGGTGCATCCTATGGCCACCGTGACACGGTCAAGGAAACCTCCTCCAGGCCAGGTCGGGGAGAACCCGCCCTGAGACCTCCCCAGCCCCACCCCAACGCACGCCGCTAGATCCAGCCGTGTCTGAAGCCGAACCTAATCCTAGACTTCTAAGTGGCATGAACCAGTAAGTCCTCTATTTTCTTAAGCCAGTAGGAATCAGGGTTTTGTCCCTTACGATGCCAAGGGTCCTAACGCAGATTCTGTGCCTTTCTTTTCCCAGCCGGACCCCCGCGTGGGGACTAAGGAAGGGTTTGGCTGACGTTTCAGTGAGAAGAGCTGAGCCTTTTTATTTTTCGTCTCTTTGGCCCAGAGGCCTGGAATGCAGAGAAGGGACCCCGTTTCCTCAAACGTAGGAATAGGCACCTTGGGGGGATCCCTCCCGAGGGGCCACCTTATGGTCTTACATGATAAGACGACCTTTTGGCTGAGAGAAGACAAAAGTGGCCCAAGGTGTCTGGAACTTGCTTCCAAACCTCCTGCTACAACCAAGTTTTCGTGACTGCTTTATCCTTAGCTTCCTGGGACACTGAACCCAGCTTGCTTGAATTTTGTTTTAAAACGTTGGCATAAATCACGAATACCTCGGGACAGGGGCATTAACCATTGGCGTGAAAGTCCCCTCCACCCCCGCTTGTCTCCTCCAGTTAAATGGACTGGAACCTCCGCCCCGCCCAGAGGAGACATCCCGGCCTTGTCCTTGAACATTTCACAACCGGGTTCCTGCTTTAAGTTCTGAATGTGGCCCCGCCGCAGCTGGGCTCACTGCCTGGCTCCTGCCCGGCGAGGGGAGGGCAGGGACGGGGACACACTATGGCAGCTCTGGGCACTGCTGAAGTCTGGCTCTCGGAGCTTCTCTAGGGCGAATTCTTCTCTTCCCGCCTTGGGAACCTGCGAGGTTTAGCAGCAGCTGTGGGAGGGAGCGTGGCAAAGGCTTTGGGGTCAGATAGACTTGGGGACACGTTCTTGCTTTGTGATCGTAGACAAGTCGCTTAACCTCTCCAAGCTTCAGTCTTCCTTTCTGTAAAATGGGGGTAATGATACCAGCCATGGTGCGGGGCTGTTTCTGAGAACTCAGTGTTCTAAAGCTGTGTAAGGCCTGGCAGGTGAGGTGAGTGACAGTGTCAGTGCTCACGACATCCCCCTTGGGGCCGGGGCGGGGGCGGGGAGTGTTGGGGACCCTCTCAGAACTCGCACACCCTCCCGCCACACGGGCCCTGCCCCGCTCTCTGCCTGCTGCCTCAGTTCGAGGCACGCTCCGTCAGCCCTAGAGAACTGTCTGCTTCTTCTCCTTCCAGAAAGGCAGGGCTCGCCCCATGCACAGGTGGGAACCGCCTCTGCCCCGGCCTCGTGTGGACAGAGGCTCCTGGCCACCCTCAGCTCTGCGGCCGCCAGGAGAGAGGGGACACTCTGAGTGCGGGCACAGGTGCCCTCCCGCACCCCGGCCCAGCTTCCTTGGAATCGCCTCAGACTGCTGCCAGGGCCTGGCCGCGTGCCCATCCTGTGTGTCTGCACGGCAGCCGGAGCCTCCGCAAACAAGCCCGGAGTCGCACGCCACCAGACATCTGCGGTGGCTTCTCACAGCCTGCAGCGCTGCCGCTCAGGGTCTGCAGGCTCTGGTCCCCTCCAGTCCTAGGAGCAGGCTGAGCTCCTCCCTCACAAGGCCCCAGCAGCTGTGCTTCCTCTTCAGAGAGTCCGATCTTCCTCCTCCTCTCTGCGGTTCCTCTCCCCATCCACGCGCAGCGAGGTGTGCCCAAGTGCGAGAGGCAATGCAGTGCACGTACGTGTACACACACCGCACACATTCATGCATGCACATGTGGCACACGCTTGCATGCCACACGCAAACTCACACATGCACGCATGGCACACGTACACATGCACACTCACACATGGCACACATACACATGCACGCTCACACATGCACACATGTCACGTGCTCACATGCACACGTACACACATGCATGCCCACACATACACACATGGCACATATTCACATGCACAAGTACACATACGCACGCTCACACATGCACACATGGCACATGCTCACATGCACACGTGTGGCACACATTCACATGCACACATACATACACTCACATGCACACACATACGCACATGGCGCACGCTCACATGCGCCCCCATGCGCCCCTCTTTACCCAGCCCACTCTTCCTCTGGGTCCCCTGACCCAACCCTGGTTCAAAACAACCTCCCAGCTCCCCCAGGCTGTGGCGGGTCACTGTCATCACACACTGGTCGCTGCTCAGGCTCCCCTGCAGCACATCCACTACGGCTGTGACTAATTACGTGAGTGATGACTTCAATAACAGGTAACAGCTCGAAACATATTGCTCAACTTTCCTTTGCCTTTCTGGGTGAACAGCCCTTCCCTTCTCAGGCCTGGGAAGCATTCGGGTTTGCACAGAAGGAACAGAGAAGAGGGCCACAGCCACATTCAGCTCCTGACAATCAGTGTGGACTTTGCCACGAGACAGGAGACTTAGAAGCTGCCACTCTGCGCTGAGCCTCTGGGGGCAGGTGTGCCGAGACCACCCCCACCAGCCTGCGACGGGGCACACGGAGGTCAACAGGTTGATGTTCCACCTTCCCTGGCTACACTGGAGCCTCCATGGCCAGGATGGGGCTCGACATGTCCCTGCTGGGGTAGGGGACACCTCGGCAGGTAGAGCCACCCACAGAACGGGCTGGGTTGGACAGCCCCGCAGGGGTCAGAGACAGTGGAGAGGAGGGGCTCTGAGCCAACGTGGAGACAAGTGCAGTAGGCAGGGCCCCAGGCCCAGAGCACAGGTTCCAGCCAAAATGCCACAGGGACAAGCAGCGAACCTGGGTGTCGGACACGGCGAGAGACCCAACTCCTCTGTCTCCAAGGAGACTCATCAACCCAGGCCTCGTGGGACTCACCTACGCCTCGGTGCCAGCTTGGGAGCTGGGAAGAACAACAGGAAATTGAGGCCAAGCATCACCTAAAGGCCTAACGAATTGTATCAGATCAAACTGACCAGCTTAGACTAAATCTAGTTTTTTTCCTTGTTGCCCTGCGACTGAGATTTGTGAGAAATATCAGATCAGTTTACAGGAAAGGAGGAAAAGACATTTTCCCGGCATGCCACATGGCAGGTGAGTAAATGTGCAGTCCGCGGCGCTCCGTGGGCAGGCGCTGCCCCGTGCTCAGCACGCGCCCACAGGCGGGGCGAGCTCTGCACGGGGTGCCCAGCGGCCCGTCTCGGGGGCTGGGCAGGAGGAGCAAGGCTCTTTTCTCAGCTTCCTTGAGAGGACCGGGTTTGAAGTCAGATCTGAGCGGGTTCAAACCCTGGCTCGGCAGCTTCCGACATGGCCACAGCAAGCCCACCTCCCAGCGTGGGTGCGGTGGGCACTTCCAACGATCAGAATATGGCAAAAGTGTCGGGCGTCACCTCCAAGACTAGGTCATAAAAGACAGTGACTGCCCCACGCCTGGCTTTCTTGCTCACACACACACGTGCGCACATGCTCAGAGCTCCTTGGCTCACTCACTGTGACACGGCGAGCTGCCATGCTGGAGACAACCCATGTGGCAAAGAACTGAGAGCAGCCAACAGCCAGTGAGGAGCTGAGACCCTCCGTCCAACAGCCGGCAAAGAACCGAGTCCTGCTCGGGGTCGCTGAGAGAGCGTGGACGTGGATCCCGCCCCAGGTGAACCTTGGGACGACGGCGGCCCACCTGACACCTGGGCTGCAGCCCGGTGAGACCCCGGAAGTCAGAGGCGGGGCTCTGAATGCCCCAGCTAAGCCACGCCTGGATCCCTGACCCGCAGAAACTGAGAGATAACAAACACGAATTGTTATAAGCCACTAAGTTTTGGGGTCATTTGTTACGCAGCCAACAGGTAACTGATACAGCCCCTCATTGGCTCTGAGCTCCTGGACCCATTTCTTAACCTTTACGTGTGTCCCCTAATCAAAAAATGGGCATCATAGTAGCACATCCCACCCTACAGGCTCACTGTGAGGACCAAGAAAATGAATGAATGAATGGATGGGTGGGTGGGTGGATGGATGGATGGGTGGATGGATGGATGAGTGGATGGATGGATGGGTGGGTGGGTGGATGGGTGGGTGGATGGGTGAATGGATGGGTGGATGGATGGATGGATGGATGGGTGGGTGGATGGGTAGATGGATGGATGGGTGGGTGGGTGGGTGGATGGATGGATGGATGGATGGGTGGGTGGGTGGGTGGGTGGGTGGATGGATGGATGGATGGATGGGTGGGTGGGTGGATGGATGGATGGATGGATGGATGGATGGATGGATGGATGGGACCGCTGGCTGGAGCAGCAAGAGGATCACAGGATCAGGAAACAAAGCCGAGGAGTAGGACGGAATAGGGCTCTGAAGAACCCCCTCCGAGCAGCCCTGACAAGGCCAGGAGTCCAGCTGTCCTCTCCCCGGGGTGCAGCCCTACCTCTGTCCTCACTTCACCCCAGCCGGCTCCTCCTGGGGCCCCACTGCACTGGCGCTCAGAGCTGGCTTGGCCCGGGGCCAGCAGAGGCCAGTGAGAGCCGGGCACTGCAGGGGGCCAGCATCCTCTGCCCACCCCTCGGCCACCCCCACACCGGGCTCCGCCATCCCTTCCCCTCGGATCCTACTCCCCTTGGGGCTGCTGTTGCCCAAAAGCTGGCTGGGCTTGGCACTGTGGAGACAACAAACTGGTGGCCACAGCATGACAGCCCAGGAAACCGGTCCTCGTGGGAGAGCCACGGCCAGCTGGCCTGAGTCCCACGCCCGGCCCCGGCCCCCTCCGCGGCCAGTCCTGGGGCAGCAGGGACAAAGGGAGGGTGAGGCTCCAGCCTCACCTCATACCAGATGCCAGACTCCAAGCCAGGGGAACGGACCGCCCACCTGGGAGCAGGTCACGGTTCCCAGGAGCCTCAACAAACATCATGCCCAGAGCCCCCACTCCAGCCGCGTGGCCCCCGACCTGAGTGGGAACTGCAAGCTATCGGCCTCCGAACCAGAGGCCGGCCACAGACCTGGCACCGTCCCTGCCCCCCACCCCAGGCCTGGCTGCGTCTTCCGTCCCCTCAGGGGCTGGAGCCGTGTGGCAGAGGGCCAGAGGGGCTGTGCGGCCGTCGCCTGTCCTCCCCTCTCCCCTAAGCAGGACTGTGAAGACAGACCCTTGTCCACAGGCTGGAGCCTGCTCGTCAGGTCATGGTAGAGGATGGATATTTGGGGGTAACCTCCGTGATGCCAGTAGGGGGGCTGCCCCAGCCCTGCACGTGCTGAGGGCCCGACCGGTGGATATCTCCCTGCTGCCCCGAGGGGCGGGAGCCAGGAGAGGGCAGGAGCCCGGCCTTCGCTGCACCAAGGGAGGGTGACCGGGCCGCTCCCGTCTGCACGCCGCCCCCCGCACGCCGCCCCCCCCAGCCCCCCCCCCCGCCCCCGCACACCGGCCTCTCTGCACGCCGGCCCGCACGCATCCTTCTCTAGACACCATCGCCGCCACGACGACGGCAGTTAACACGCGATGCGCCATGTCCTGTCCGCTCATGGAACGCCCGCAAACCCTCCGAGGCGGCCCCGTTACAATCCCTGCTCTAGGGAGGGGCTCTCCAAGGCCCGGCCGGCTGGTCAGTCGGGGGGCAGGATTCAAACCCGGGCAGCCTGACCCCAGGGCTTGCTGCTACAGCCAGCAGCGACTCCCCGTCCAAGGCCTCGGCCTCCTTCCTTCCCCACCCCAGCTCGTGGCTCCAAGAGGCCCCGATGCACCCATCCCCCATCGGCCAAAGCCAGTCACCCCCGAGTCCCAGACGCAGGCGTGTGCCAACGTAGACGGCCGTGCAGCCTCTGCAGCGTGATCGTCTGTCTCTGTCGGGCCGCGCTCCCACCGCGCCAAGCCTCCGCTGTCCTCGCTCTTGGAGAAGCAGCGTCCTCCTGCCAGCCCGGCCCGGGAAGTCAGGGCTCCCCAACCTGACGGAGTGAATCATTCGGAGCATTTATTTAATGGCATTGTCTCCATGAAGAATAAATCACACCTTAATGGACCATTTTCCAGCTTGTAGCCCCAAGTCAGGACTCCCAAAACGTTACCAGATGTCAGGACGAAACACACGCCTCTGGCGCGCTCTCCCGCGGGGGTCACGCAGGCTCTGCACCCGCGGGGACGGGCACGCGCGGCCCGGAGCAGGAGCGGAACCCCGGCTGGCCGTCACGGAGGCGGGGGTCCTTGTCCCCTCTTTCCGTGGACTCTCTGGGGGAGGCGTGTGTGCAGCAGGAGCGGGCCAGGAAAGAGTCGCTCGGGTTCCTGAGATTCCGGGACAGGAAGTACAGCCGGCTCCGAGCTCTGGGGACCGGGTTGGAACCTCGCAGATCCGACGGGACCCTGCCAGATTTGGAGTCGGAGAGGAAATCTTAACCCCAGCTCTGCCACTGGCCGGCCCCGTGACCCTGAGCAAGTCAGGTCGCCTGCTGGCCCTCCGACAGAGATCATCCCAGTACCCTCTAGCCAGGGTTACGAGAGTGTCACGTGGGAGAAGGGATGAAAGCGGCTCAGAGAAGTGTCAGGACATCCCGAGTGCTGAGCACACACCGTGGCAAGAGGACCGGTGCAATAGCTAATGCTTATTAGGTGGGGGAGCACATTGAATGGTGTCGCCCCCAAATCAGCGTCTACCCAGAGACTCAGAATGTGACTTTATTTGGAAATCGGGTCTTTGCAGATGTAACTAGTTAAGACGAGTCACACTGGATTGGGAGGGGCCCTAAATCCAAAGGCCGGTGTCCCTAGGAGATGATGAGGGGCCACACAGGATGCGGCCACATGACAACAGAGCAGCGTTTGACGAGGCGGCTCCAAGGACCAACGAGCCACGCACTCCCGACCCCCACGGGAACGAGGAGAGGCCGGGGAGGACCTGCCTTACGGTCTGCAGGGGGAGCACGGCCCTGCTGACACCCGATTTCGGACCTCTAGCCTCCAGAACCCCGAGAGAGCACATTCCGTCGCTTTAAGCCACCCAGCTCGTGGTACTTCGTGACAGCAGCTGCAGGAAACAGGTACAGGTGGTGACCAGGTACCAGGTGCTCTTACAAATGTACCGCACGTGTGGATTCACTTACACTCTCACGACAGCCGCAAGAGCCTCTGCTATCGTCACCGTGATGCCTCTTACGGAGGGAGGGAGCGAGACCCAGAAGTGAAGGGGCCGTAGCTGGAGCATACTTGGAGCTGGGTCTGTCTGGCCGAAAGCCCGCTGTCACGGCTGGCTCTGTGTACCAGGGCCAGAGCCATTTCCCGGCCGGTCCTCACCACGATGCGCTGTCTTCACCCACATCTTGCAGTTGAGGAGACAGAGGTTCAGACAGGTGCGTCCGAGGCCACACAAACTCAAGTTCGTCTGATCCCAAAGCCGAGGCGCATGCCGGTGACCAGACCACACTCGGCTGACTTGTCAATGTGAGCGCTTGGAGTGGCCCTGAGAAAACCGCAGGGCGGGGAACAGCCCGCACCGAGCCCGGAAGGCAGCAGCCTCCCGGGGAACGGCTGCTCACCGTGTTCACTGACTCAGGTCGGGGCCGTCGGCAGGCAGGGCGGGAGGCGCAGGGCGGGAGGCGCGGGGCCAGCACCAGAGGTGCAGGGAGCCCTCTGGCCCGTCGGAGTTCCTCCAACAATCCTTGAAGTCATTCCTGGATTTTCCGTCGCAGGGTTTCTATAGCTGCTGCTGCTGCTAGGAGGCGGTAGGGTGGGGGAGGCAGGAGAGCACAGCAAAACCTCACAGCAGCAAAGATTCCTCTCCCGGGTCGGCAGTGTTTTTCCACCAGGAAACAAGAACAGTTCATCCGAGTTTCTTCACCCTTTGTCCCAAGAGGCAAAAATGTTAGAAATGTGCAAGGGCTCTGGCCAGAGGGACACTATCTTGGCCCCGCGGTCTGCTTCCTGCGTGGGGCCGAGGGTCAGGGGAGGTGGGTCTGGTCCAGGCTGTGTCACGTACTTGCCATGGGCTGTGGGCTGAGGCTCTCCCTGCTCTGGGTCCTGGTTTTCTTACCTGCAAAGTGGGGACATCGCGCCTAGCCCGTCGTCTCGTCTCCTGGAGTTGGCCTATAGCCGGCTGTAAACCCGCAGCAGGGTCACGGCAGGTTTCCCCTCATTCTCCCCAACGGCCCTCCACACTGGAGACGGACCCCTCCCTCAGGGCCCCTGCAGACCCTGCTTCAGAGCAAGCACTCCCAGCCCCGTCGGTCAACCCTCCCGCATTCACCAAGCACCTGCTGCACCCCCGCGCCGGCCTCTGGGAGGACATTTATAGCTATTAACACGGACAGCTGATGATCGCAACAGCACCACCACTTACTGGGGATTTGCTAGACCCAAAGCAATACGCGCTTTGCCTCGTTTAATTCGCACAACAAACCCGTGGGATACGTTTCATTGGCACCCTCGCTGTCGAGAGAAACCTCGATTCAGACGGAGCATGATTAGCCGGGGCCACGCAGTCAGGCTTCACTCCCTTTAGACGTGGCTTCCAACTCGGACGCCGCCGTTGCCTGCAAGTGCGCGTGGCACGGATCTCCCTAGCGGGGACATTCCTAACAGGGCTTACATTTCCTGTGCCGGACTCAAGGCCCCACGGCCCACGTGCAGGATGCCTCCGAGACCCCACCAGCCCGTCCTGTGACGTTGTCACCATCATCATTAACATTATTACTGCCCCGCTTTTCAGACAAGACACGAGGTTCGGGGGTCACGTGGGTAGAGGCAGGGGGAGTCCGGACCCAAATCGGCCGTCCTGACTCCGCATCTCAAGTCCTCGGTCGTCACCGGTTTTGGCCCCGACAAGGGGGGCCAGACCCCACGGGCGCTAAGCTCGCGTCAGATACAGCAGAGGGTGCCAGAGAGGAGATTTGGGGGGCACTTCGTAGAGGAGGAGGTCACAAAGGAGGGGAAGAGCCTGCAGGGCTCAGACTTCCCCTTCCACACCACCACGAGGGCATTTGCCAGGAGCCTGGGTGTGGATGGTTCCCCTCAACCCCCTGAAACTCACCCTGTGGCACCTCTCGCCTGAGGAGGAGAGGAGGCGTCTGTCCCGCCTGGCTCAGGGAGGGCCCCCCCACCACCCAAGTCACCCCCGGGCCCTCTGCGTGCCAGGCCCCCCCCCCCACCTCCCAAGGCACCCCCAGGCCCTCTGTGTGCCAGGCCCCCACCCCCACCTCCCAAGTCACCCCCAGGCCCTCTGTGTGCCAGGCCCCCACCCCCACCTCCCAAGGCACCCACAGGCCCTCTGTGTGCCAGGCCCCCACCCCCACCTCCCAAGTCACCCCCAGGCCCTCTGTGTGCCAGGCCCCCACCCCCACCTCCCAAGTCACCCCCGGGCCCTCTGTGTGCCAGGTCCCCACCCCCACCTCCCAAGTCACCCCCAGGCCCTCTTCGTGCCAGGCCCCGGCTGGCCACGTGCCCCCACATCCCTCCTCACTCTGCAGCCCCAGGAAGGAACGGCCAGGGCCAAGGGTACCTCGGGGTCCACGGACTTTAGGGTGGAGAGGCTGGCCTGCCAAGCCACGGGCTCGTCAACAAAGCTACGTGTGATCACAGAAGACGGGAACCGACCTCACGTCCAGCGACGGGGGACCAGAACAAGATATGCTGGCGCCACCACGGACGACTTGAGTGCCAACGGAGAAAGGGCGGGAGAGCCAGGAATAACAAGCATAAACAAGCAGACGTTTATGAACGACTCTGCACGTCGTCCGCCTTCCGTCAAGGGCTCTGCAGGTATGAACTCACTCAATCCCTACGTCACTCCCAGAAGGGAACATTATCATTCCTTTAAAATGAGGAAACTGAGGCACTAAGAGGTGAAGTCCCTGGTCCACAGTGAAGTCCCTCATCCATGGCTAATAGCGGCAGAGCTGGGGTTAGGTGCATGGCCACGCCTGGACCCAGTCGTCCCGCTTCTCCGCTTGGCCACGGGTCCCTCTGCAGGAGCTTCCTGGGAGCCGGGAGAGAAGGGGAGCCGGGAGAGAAGGGGAGCCGGGAGAGAAGGGGAGCTGCAGCAGCCCTCAGCACCCGGCCCTCCCCGGCCCCGGCCGGGCGAGCAGGTGCGATCAGGACAGGCTCGGCCGGAACCTGTATCTGCGACAGACTCGGATCACGCAGGGCCGCGGTAGCCGACTTCCCCGAGCAGTCGATCCCGGCCCCGGCCCACCGACCGTTTCTATAGCCTTTCCTAGAGTCACGACAAGGAACACTAAACGATCCACAGGACACTTTCATCACCAACAGCTGGGTTTCATGGCTGGGGGTGGAGGAAGGAAAAGAAAAATCACCGTTTTCCCCCGCTTTGAGCTAATCAGCAGGACTGGAGGCTGGGCGGCCAGCACGTCGGCGCTGAGAAAAGCTGTTCTCAAGCGGAACTAATTGGCAACAGAAACGGAATTTTCTCCCCCCAGAAAACATAAACATGCTTTATCCCAGAGACTTACCCTTCCGAGTAGGTATTCCAGACATGTCGAGTGCAGCCACCCGTGTGTGGCTGGCAGTCTCGGCCCGACTGGGCCAGAGGGTGGCTGTGCCGGTCACCACTCCACTGGGTCGGCCTCTTTTGCAGCAAGAGGGTCAGGAAGGGCGGTGGCCCAGCCTGCCCGGAGGGGACTTTGCTTTCCCACCGCCCGTCCTCCCTTCCTGGGAACAGCCTTGGGCTTTGGGGTCCCCACACCGTGATTTGCAGACACTGGCTTGAGCGGAACCAACCCCCTCCGCTCCGGGGATGAGCCCGACAGGCTTAAGCCCATGAGCACGTCCCAGGGGGTGCTCACACAGCAGCCTGGCGGGGGGCCCAGGATTTGAATCCAAGTCCGCAGGGCTGAGGAGTTGGTCAGGCTTAACTGCTAAGACCCGCCAAGAGGCAGCATCAACTCTGGAGGAAACAGACAGGCTGGATTCAAACCCAGCGCTGCCATCTGCTACCTGTGTGATTTCTGGCAGGTGACATAGCCTCTCTGTTCCTCGGTTTCTGTATCTGTGAAGCAGGGCCCGCAGGTGCACCTGCGTCTGCAGGACCCGAGGGGTAGAGGGAGCAGCAGCGGTGCGGCACGGTGCGCAGGGCAGGGCCTGCTGAGGAGTGAGGACGCGCCCCAGCCCGCCACGGCTGGCCACACGTGGCGCGCATCAGACTAAACAAAGGCAGGTGTGGGAAGGGACGGCTGACGCTCTCGGGTCTTCAATCCCCCCCCCCCGCCCCACGTGTTCCTTCCTAGAGCGCAGCTGTCAGGCTTGGGTCCCCTCCAGGAGCGGCTGTGCCACAAAGACGCGGGACGTCACGAACACGCCGCCCGAGCAAGGCTCTTGGACGTTCCCAGACCTGGAAGCACACACTTAATGGCAGCCGGTCTGTCCCTGACGGTGGCCAAGACCAAGCGGAAATTCCACACGTCCGAGCAGCCAAAAGGGAGACATCCGACGGATGCCACGTGGTGGGGGGTGGCGTGTGAACGAGCCATTGGAAAATAATTCCGCATACTACGTCATAGTCCATGTGACCCAGCAAGTCTACTCCTGGGTCCATACCTGAGACCCACTGCTGCATGCGTGCTCTAGGGCAGGTGCAAGAACACTCAAAGCCGTAGTGTTTATGATAGCAAACCTGGCCGGCGCGGTGGCTCACCCTGTAATCCTAGCACTCTGTGGAGGCCGAGGTGGGAGGCTCGCTTGATTTCGGGAGTTCGAGACCAGCCTGAGCAAGAACGAGACCCAAACTCTACTAAAAATAGAAAAATTTGCTAGGCACTGTGGCATGTGCCTGTAGTCCCAGCTACTGAGGAGGCTGAGGCAGGAGGATAGCTTTTTAAGCCCTGGAGTTTGAGATTGCAGTGAGCTACAATGACACCACTACACTCTACCGAGGGCAACAGAGCAAGAATCTATCTAAAAAAAAAAAAATATATATATATATATATATGTAGCAAACAAAACAGACACATGGAAACAATTCGAATGCCCACAGATAGAAGAAATCAATTCTGATAGACTGTGGATTAGTACACAGCAGGGAAAAATGAATGAACTACAAGCCATATGCAAACATATTGATGAATTTTAGTGATAAAATGCTTAATGAAATATAAGTCAGAAGAAAACACACAAATCTTTTTGTAAAGTTCAAACATAAGCAGAAGTCAATAATATATTCTTTTGGCATATATATGGTAAATGATAAAACTATTCTTTTAAGCAGGGGAAATTGGGATGATGAAAACATTCAGGAGATGGTGGTGCTGACGGTTGCACAACATTGACAATGTACTTAATGCTGCTCAATCGTACACTGGAAAATGGCTAAATTGAGAAATTGTATGTTATTTACCACAAATTTTAGAAAAGCAAGGGAAAGATAAACATAAAATTCAAGATATCAACTACATTATCATCAGAGTTCTAATTCTCAGCTGGGCAGTGGTTCACAGGTGTTTGTCACCTTATGGCACGCTAGAGAGAGTGGGGGCAGGGCAGGTGGGCACACAGGTGACTCTTCTGGTGCTTCATAGTGGGATTATGACTCGTTCAATTCCACTTGTTGCAGGTGCATTTTTAAAAGGAAAGCTCTCTGGACCCCAATTTTGGGGGGGCAGAGATTTAATGGGGCCCCCTAGGCAGGTGAGTGAAAGGCCGCAGGCGATTCGCTTAGTTATCAGCTGGGCGTCAGGCGGTCTGGTCCCTGGCGGGGCGTCGCTGGCGTGTCCGGGGGAAACACGCAGGCCCCCCATGCCTCCACCCGCAGGGACTCCCCTCCCCCGTCGTCCTCCCAAGTCCGTTTGCTAGGCGATATTGGGCACGCTGCCTCTTGTCCCTCGGTGCCACACGGAGCCCAGCGGCACCCGGCCCGTCCGCTCAAGGGGCAACGCGGGAACAGCCGCCCGGCCGCTGCAGAACCCGGTCCTGCAGTCCGCCGACTCCGGGCCTATCCGGGCTCAGGCGGGAAAGAGGGGCTGTTCCCAGAGCCCTCGGCGCCCACCCGGGGCAGCCCTGACGGCCGCGGGAACCAGCTGCTCCGAGCTGGGCGGTCACGCTTTGTTCCTCTGCCGGCTGCCTCAGCCTTGAGGCGACACCGAGGTCAGAGGTCCCTGGAAGGCCTGGGCAGCCAGCGACTCCCGCCCCGGTTCTGACTGGCTGCTGCAGTTCCGGGGACTCCTTGTCACCCAGACTAACGGCTGCTTCGAGGCTTAGCACAGGCTGCGAGGTAAGGAGCTCCTGAAGCAGATGCAGCGAGCTGCTCGCGGTTCCTGGTCGGCCTGACTCAGGACCCTCCCAAAAGAGCCTGGCTGCCACAGGCCCCTGGCAGCACAGCAAAACAACGCTCCAAGAAACCCTACTGAGTGCCTACTGTGTACTGACAAGTATTTGCGGAGGGCCTACTGTGGGCTTCAGCACTGAACGAAACAGGCAGAAATTAAAATAAATCCCTACCTTCAGGAAACTCACATTCTACTAGGGGACATTTAAGAAAAGAAAAATATGTGTACGTTAGATGACGAGACATGGTAAAAAGAAAACCTAACTGGAAAAGGGGCAGGGGAGATCAGGGGGTGGGTGTGATTTTAAATGGAGGGTCAGGAAGGCCCCACTGAGAAGGCGATATTGTGTAAAGGCCTGGAGGATAGGGAGGCTTGAACCAATTGATATCAGGAGAATGAGTGTCCCAGGCAGAGGGAAAAGCACGTGCAAAGGTCCTGAGGTAGCCTGTGCCCGGCATCGTTGAGAGCAAATGTGGCAGGGGCGGGGGGTGGGGGCGGAAGAGATGAGGTTAGACAGGCCCGGACCCTGCAGGGCCCTGTGGGCATGGTGAGGACCGCGCCCTGTACTCTGGGCAGGGTGGACCAGGGCTGGGGGGAGGACGGTGTCCTGAACAGAGAAGGTACAGGATCTAATTTCATTTAACGAGCCCCTGCTGGCTGCACATGGTCCGTTCAGGCCATGGGGGAGACAAGAGGAGGAGCAGAGACACCAGTGAGGAGGCAACCACACAGCAAGCAGTCTCAAGAGCGACCATGGCTGCTTGGGCAAGTGTGGAGGCGACGGAGGTGATGAGAAGCTTCTAGAAGCGTATCGCTGGGGGAGACAATAGAATTTCCTCTTTACTGAAAAGTGGGAGCGGCTGAGCTCTACTCGAGTGTTTTGGGGCCACGCAAGTTTGAGACCTGGTCGCACAGCAGAGCGTGGCCATCGAAGCCAATCCCTCCCGCCAGCCTTCCAGGGCTCCCGTCACGCGGGCGTCGAGGGGGACGTTTTGGGTCTTCGCGGGCTGACCTGGAAAAACAGCCCGATACGGCGTCAAGTGAAAGAAGGAAGACGCGGAAGAAGATGTATAGAACGATCCCAGTTTTGACAGCTAAAATCACATAACGAAGAAAAATACGAACAGGAGTAAATGAACGGCCTGAGGGATCAGACGCCTGGCTTCGTCCAGGGCTTGCCCAGGCGAGAGCGGGCCGCCGAGACCCCGGCCGGGACGCGCCGGCTCCCGCACGAGGCCTGCACACCACGATGTGCATCTGTGGTTCTCCACGCGGCCCCTCCCCGGCCACGGCTGCCGCCCTGGGCCAGCGCCCCACCCGGGCCTCTTCCTCGGCCTGGCCTGCGCGAGGAGCGGGACTTGGGGGTGAGAAAGATTTTCCCTCGCGCTGGCCGGCTCGGGAGGACTGGAAAGGGCCCACCTGGCTCCTGGAGTTTCTAAAAATAAAACGTTGTCTAAACTTCCCTACGGGTTTGGCTCAGCCGCCGCTTTGACGGGTTCCAGGATGCCGTTTCTGTGACAGCGCCGCTCGCTGCACGTGAAGGTGAAGCGCGGCAGGCGCGGGCCGCGGCCGGGGGCGGCCCCCAGAAACGCCCCGAGAACGCAGAGGCGGTGGACGCCACGGGGAGCAGGTCCCAGGGCCACTGTCACAGGGGAGCCAGGGCAGACGCCGGTGGAGCAGACAATGCCTCTACCCCACCGAGCCTCGCAGCCACTCCGGGGCTTGGGCCGGGAGAGGGGAGTTTGGCTGCGGGTTCGTTTTAAGCAAGAGGAGGAAGTCGAAGGGGGGTTGTGTCCAAGGCCCTGTGCCTGGGTCTGAATCCCTTTGGGTGAGGGCTGAGGACTGTCCATGATGGGCTTTTTTTCTTTTTTTGAGACAGTCTTGCTCTGTCACCCAGGCTAGAATGCAGTGGCGCAGTCATAGCTCACTATAGCCTCAAATACCTGGACTCAAGTGATCCTCCTGCCTCAGCCTCCCGAGTAGCTAGAACTATAGGTGGGCAACACTGCGCCTGGCTAGCTTTTTTATTTTTGGAGAGATGGGATCTTGCTATGTTGCCCAGGCTGGTCTCGAACTCCTGGCCTCAAACCATCCTCCTGTCTTGGCATGAGCCACCATGCCTGGCCCATGACAGGATTTTCAAAACCCTAGGCACAAGCATAAATGCTGTAAGGCCAGTGGTATGTGGGTAGAGGTTTAACAATCAGCTCTCCAGGGAAGTATGTGCATGTACACGCATACAGGCACACATGCATATATACACACATATCCATCCATACACACGTATAGACTTAGGTTTATTATAAATTGTGTTGATGTAAAGAATGTGCAGCACACAATTCACAATATAAATAAAATTTGCAATATTCTTTCTTTGTAAATATAATCAATTCATTTAAACACAACATTTTTGTTGATTTTTGCCTCCAATTCTTGTATCTATAATCAACCTCTGGTTACGATCGATGGAGAAGTGTAGTTCTTTAGAGAGAGTGTTTGATATTTTCCTTTACCTTAGAGAGCACAGCAAAAGCGAGACAACAAGGAGCATGTCAGAGCTTTATTTGCTCATCAATGAAGCAAGCAACTTCCTCAACTTTTGGCACTAGTCGCAATGTAACAGCTGCAGAGCTAGCACGCGTTTATGCTCAATCAGCATCATTAGTTTTTCCTCCCTCTCTTTCTCAAATCTAGACAATCAACAAGACAATACATCAAGCCCTGAGCTGTCCTGGTTGCCAATTTCCATAGTGTAAATATTCCCACCACAGCTGCTTTCCGACCACCAGGTTAAAACCACTGCAAACGGAGTAGAAAGATTGTGTAACGTCTGCACCGTACGGATATTAGTGCAGCAGGTGCAGGTAACCTCAGGAGCACAGGTAATAGCAAAATGCGGTTTAAAAAAGGGTAAGGGATGAGTACTTGTCACCTTTGTTTTTAATATAACTTATTTAATTGTAAGTTGATACAATTCAATTTTTAATAATGGCCGTGTTTAGCAACCAATTCACCAATTTCCTGAAAATCTGACAATCGGTTTTTTCAAGCTATGCAAGCTGGCTCCAGCACACCCCTGCGTGGAGGCCACACAGCAAAGATTGTCCCCAAGCCGCGAAGGAAGGCCCTCTCTTCACAACTACCCAGAACCCATAGTGTCTCCGGCACTAAAGGGAGGGAAATTCGGGGGTTTCCCGAGACGGCACCAGGCACGCCGGTGTGCTCAGCTGGGCAGGGAAGCTTCTCCAAGCAGCCTTAGGGGTGAGAGGAAAGAGAAATAGGACAAGAAACCAGTTTGTCAGCACATGTGACATAGCCCTTTGGAGCTCCCAGAAAGAACCAGGGACCCCGGAGGGGGGGGCCGAGGTTCCGACAAGGAGCAGGTGAGGACTCTGTACCCGGCAGGCGTCTGGGAGTCACTCAGCACGGACGCTGGACTGAAGGCCACACTGTTTTTTCAACAGCTCACTGGGCGTCTCAGAAGCTGCATGGCCACGGCTTGTCACCACTCACATCCCTGGAGTGGTGGCACTCCAGGTCGTCAGTCCTTCTCCAAGCCCACCTCATTCCAGCCTGCCCGGCGCCTTGCCCGACCGCCCTGGGGAAGCGGCGGCGGGCTTCTGCTCCTCGCTAGACGGGTGTCTGACCCTCAGACCCCGCACCCACGTCCCAGCTTAAGTGCTCTTCAACCAGAGTCACAAAACCAGAGTTGCAGAGACATTTTGGAGAGGTTCTAAAATAACCCCTTTGTTTTCTAGACGAGGAAACCGAGGCCGAGAGAAGGGAAATGAGTAGCACAAGGTCACAAAGAAAAGCCAGGGTGCAACTGGATAGGGTGACCGACTGTCCGGGTTTACCTGGGACTGAGCGGGGACCACAACTCAGGTCTCGACTTGTCCCCAAAACGGGGAGGGAGTGGGGGATATAGGGGTGGGTGCTGAGCCAGTCTCTGAAAGAAAAGTATAGAGCGGCTCCGGGATGGAATTTTCCAAAGGAAGAGAAAAGCGGAAGCCACATCTGGGTGCTGGGCCCTTTACCTCTGGCCCGATGCCTGGCGCCCTAGGGATTTCCCACCTGCTACGGCCTTGCCCTGCTTCCTGCATCCTCCTGCTTTGTGCGGTGCCAGGAGGCACTGGCTGGCTGTATCGCATCTTACCTCTGGCTGCTGCCAGCCACAGCTGCAGGGATGCATGTGCAAACAGCCTGCAGCAATGCCAACATGCGGTTCCCTCCGGGGAAGCCATGTGGAAAGCACCGCAGGAATTTCACAATTCTGTTTCCTCCAGAGGAGCTACGCGGGCCCAGAATGATTCGAAACAGATTTTTGAAAAGGCAACATAAAATTGGAACAAAACCTGGTCGAGGCATGTGCCACTCTCCCCGCACCCAGCACTCTCCACCCTGACACGCAAACCCGCTTCCCCCACGCCCTAGGAGCCTCCCGCGGCAAGGCAGCACATCTAGGAAACTGCACCGGGCACTCGTCACCCACGCCTGGAGCCCCGGCCCCATCCCAGCGCAGCGTGCCCCCGCCCTGGGCTGAGACGTGGGCCGGAGAGTTGAAGGATGCCTGTCGGGTGCCGGCCTGTCGCGTCTCTGCCCAGCCCCTGCCTCCCTCTTGTAGGTAATGCTCCCTCCACGCTGTCTCCCCCTTCACCCCGCGTCCTGGGATAATAGCAGAGCCAAGGAATACAGAATCCAGACGCCCGAGGTGGACAGGAGAGTTTAGCCAAATTAAAGTCAGAAAGACCTGGGTCTGTCATCTCTGCCACTGATGGCTGTGTGACCTTGGGCAAGTCACTTCGCTTCTCTGAGCCTCTGTCTCCTGGGTATACAATGAGGACAATAATTCCCACCCCACGGGAGGGGGGGGGAGGTGTTGTGGGGACTCCCTGAGCTAGTGCTTCAAAAATGCCGGCACAGTGCCGGGCACAGGGCACATGCACAAGAAATAAAACAGCCGTCATAGCAAGAGTCTCTTAAAGATCACCAGTTCAACCGCTCCATTTTAGAGACGAACAAATAGAGGCCCAGGGACGGAGAAGAACTTGCCCAAGGCCACACAGCGAGACACTGCCGTCCCACCTCAGCCTGCAGCCGGGCTGCCCGCTCCGGCCGGGGAGCTCCAGGTGGGATGCGAGCAAGCGCCCCAGTCCCCGTCCAGAGTGCCGTCCGCGGCAGGCGGCTCCAGGGAGCACATCGGCTGTCACGGCTGTCACTGCTCACTCACCATCCAGCGGGACGGTCACGCCATCCTCCTGGCAGCTGCCTCGCCCGTCTCCCGCCGGCCAGCGCAGCGCCTCTGCGCCCGGCACCGAGCTAGGGCTCAGGAAAGCCCATCTGGACGCCCGGGCGCCGGCCTGCCCGCGGAGAAGATGGCCTCTGGGGACCCCCGCGCCCCGTCCTCCTCCCGGGGCTGCGCGGCCCCGATAGCGCAGCCGGCTCTTATCTGGCCCGTGTCAGGGCGCAGGCAGCCGGGTTCCAGGAAGCCACCGCCGCTCCCGCCGCTCTGCACGCGGCCGATTGCCTGTCAGTGTGGCCGCCAGCGCCGCCAGGAAGGGCTCCATGCTGGCCCCCGGCAGGCGGGGCCCCCCGCCCCCGCCGGCCCTCCCCACAGGCCCATCTTGGCACGGGGACTGGGAGAGGCAGCTAATTTCAAGTCCGCACGGCGTTTGTGGTCGTGTCCTGAATCTTCCGCGATTAATCACAGAGCGTCTGATTCCCGCTTTGCCTCGGAGGGGGGCGGTGGGACGCCTGGAAGTTTCTGTTTACTCCGCTGCTGCGCTTTGCAGGGCCCTGTGCTAATCACAAACAGACAGGACAGGGCCACCTCCTCCCCCAGGCTCTCCTCCCTCTCCTTACCTTGCCACCTTCCTCGCCCTGCCTCGCCCTCCTTCCCCCCTTTCTCCCCTCCCCCCGTCCAGCCCCCTCTTCCATCCGCCCGGCTCTGCTGCACGTCCCTCCCCGGCCCTGGCTTTCCGCAAGCCCCCTCTCCTCCCTGCGCCCCCTCCCTGAGGCTGTGAATTAGCTTGGCCCTTCTCCTTGCTACGGTGAACCCTAGGGCTCTTTTGCTATTTTTTTTTTCCGTTTTTACAACCTAATTATGTCAGGGTTTGGGGCCGGCCCTCACCCCACACCCCTGTTGCATCCGTGCCTGCGTGCAGCTCCTACAAACTTAATGGTGTCTCCAAGGCAAGGGGTGGGGTCTAGGCTTGGTGAGTGAGCGGCTCCTTTTGTCAAGGGGCCACATCTCAGCTTTCTGTTTCTGTTCAGGGATGGACCCAGGAACAAAGCACTCATTTACTGTGTCCCGAGCAGGGGAGGCCAGGAGGGAAGGCCAGGGCCCTGCGGCACGTCCAGGGCCTGTGGCACCTAGAGACGAATTCCTCTCTCCCTCCCCTTCGCTTCCTTCCTCCCTGCAGCTAGTGCAGAAAAGCGGCCAGGAACACACAGCCCCAGAGAGCAGAGGCTGAAACAACAGCGCTCCCCAGCAAAGCACACAGCTCTGAAGGGTGACTGGGGAGACCTCTGAACGCCAGGAACGAGCCTCTCCCGCCAGCCGGAACATGGCTCGTGCGTGTGCACAGGGGGACGCAGAGATGCTTGCTGGGAACCGTCTGCCACAGGAAACCACGGGACGTCACTTGCATATCCATCCAATAATGGCCCGTTGAATAAAACGTGATAGGGTGGCACAATGGTGCACCAGGCTGCAGTTTACGAAGAGCTATATCTGTGTGTAACAACAGACAGGGGTCTCCAAGACATGATACTGAGTGAACAGGGATCGGAATGAGACATCCTGTATAATCCTAATTGTGTAACACTCCGCCCTTACATATATGAGGTCAGACACTATATAAAACACACTGTGTTGTAACCTCTGGGAAAAGGGTCTGGGGGTGGCTCTTGCCTATAATCACTTCATTTCTAACAATGAAAATCAATTAGCCTATTACTTCTGTCCCAACCAGCTTCTTTCTTCAGAGACTCTGCACCCCCCACGGGGAGGACATCTCACCCCAACCATTTGCCTCCTTGGACTAACTCAAGGAATTCTACAATAGGCCAGGTCTGAAATAAACAGCATTTCTTAGTGGTGAGCCCAGAAATTCTACGAACACTCTAGTTTGAATCACCTCTGGTTAGATGTTCAGAGCCTGGAGCCAAGAGTGATTTACCACAGAGTGAAATGCCTTCAGGGCAGGAGAGTGTCCCGGTGACTGTGGTGACTGTGTCGTGGGCCGAATGTTTGGAAGGAGGGTACTGGGAAGCGATGACTTGGTTTCGGGAAGCAACTTACCGACTCTAACTTACAAAAAGTGAAAAACGTTGTGTAGCATTTTAAAGGAATGAATGTGAACAAGTTCAGACGCTATGCGAAGGGCGGTTGCATAGCGCCCTTCAGTTCAGCCACAGTTTCAGTTCAGCCACTTCCCACCTGCCCCTTCGCTAAATGCAGGGCCACGGGCATCTCGATGGCCGGATAGGCACGTGCCCGTGTGTCGGTGACAAGGTGCTCGCCCGCATGCTGTGCGTAGGATTCCCCGGGGTGCTCTTTTCCTTCGCTTGTCAAAAGCCTGCAGGTTTGGAACACAGCCGGGGGACTTACCGTGGAGAAGACAAGGGACTTTCCCTGCAGCCCCCCGCCAGTCCAGTCGGGGCACCCGGCCCCGACCCCCAAACTCAGGGCGGAAGGAAACTCCTGGTTGGGAGCCCAACGGAGTCAGAGCCTGGGTGTCCAGCCACCTGCGATGGGGCATCGCTCCACCACGCAGTTTCCAAAGTGAGGCTCCCGCAGGGCCCACGCCCAAGCTGACATTGGGTGACGCTCAGACCGAGCACCAATCTCATGGCGGGAAGGTCATCGCTGTGGCAACGCTCATGAGCCGGTCTGTCGTTAACACCTCTCTAACAGGAGCTAATCGTCCACCTCTCTAACATGGGCTAGGGTCCCTTTGTCGCAGAGAGAAGCAGGGCGTGGGCTTGGGTCACTCAGCTGCTGACGACATCTAGCTAGAAGAGTGTTTGGCAAGCGGCAATGGTTTTCCATGGACACTTCTCTAGCTTCAACTTTTTAAAGTTTAAAAAAATTTAAACTTTACCCACCAGATAGGGGAAAAGCTAACAAAATCCTAATAAAGCATATAAGTTTAGTTAATAGTAATGTATCAGTATTGGTTCATTGGTTGTGACGAATGTACCACAGTAACGTGAGCTGTGAACAGTTAAAGGAAACAGTGAGAGATTAGTGCAAGGTGTATAGGAACTCTTTGTACTCTCTTTGCAACTTTTCTGTAAATCTAAAACCATTCTAAAATAAAAGGCTTATTTAAATATCTTCAATGAGCTCAGAAAAACAATAAGCCCATGTTGGCTTTTTTTGTTAGTGTATACATGGAGAGAGAGAGAGAGAGAGAAAGCAAATTGTGGCAAAAGTGTTAACAATTGGTAAATCTAAGTGAGGGGGTATATTGGTGTTTTTTGCGCTATTCTTCCAACTTTCCTATAGGTTTAAAATTTGTCAAAATAAAAAGTTGGGGGGTGCACACATGGACGTAGAGAGTGGGGTGATAGACGATGCAGATTCAGAAGGGCAAGGGGTGGGGGTGGATGACCAGAAATTAGTGAATGGGAGCAATACTCACAATTCGGGTGAAGGACACTCTAAAATCCTGACTCAACCACTACATGGTCTATGCGTGTAACAAAATTGCCCGTGTACCCCATGAATGTGTACAAATACAAAAAGTTGGAGGGAAAAGTGAATCAATTTAAATACAAACATTAAGTACATAAAAGACCAGGTAGCAAATGGATATGGTCAAAGCTGTCAAGGTGGAAGTTGAGTTGGCATTTGGGGGACACTAGGCTAGGAGGTGGTCTGGCAGATGGCAGAGACATCTGGGGTGACCTGGACAGTCCTTAAGCATCCACAATGATGATCCCTTGCCCCGGAATCTTCGCCATCCATGAGGGTCCCCCCGAGAAGTGTCCTTGGAGAGAGCAGAGGGCACTTCAAGGAGCGCAGAGACGTCCGTAAGCCACGTGGTGAGCCGAGGGGCCCCTCCCATGACTGTCATCCCAGGTGCTGGAACAGGGAGGAAACAATCTGGAGGGAGACAGGTGTGTAAATGGAGAGCCACTAAGCCAAGTGCTAGGTGCGGTGTGGAGGTGGCTCGGGTCTCTGCCTTGGAGCCTGGGGGGATGCCCCAGGGAAGTGCAAATGAGTGAAAGGAAAGGTGGCCTGAGCTTTCTAGGCTGCAGATCTGATCTGGCCCTGGGGTAAGGCCACCCGCAGGCTGGGGGCCCTGCACGGCCTTGGTCTCCACCCCCTCTCTGGCTCTGCCCCCTCTGCTGAAGGAACCTCCGTCCCCTCCAGGTGCCAGCCTCTCTTCTGTGGTTCCCCAGCCTGCAACTCTCTCCCCAGGGACCACCCTCCGTGGTTTCACCTGCTTAATACCTCCACTCTTAACCTGCTAGAATCCAGCTAAGGAGTCACAGCCTCCCAAAGCTTTCTCTGGGACCCCACTGTGGGCGAGGTGCCCTCTACCAGGCGTCCTCACCGCCTGCCTCACGTGGCAGAACCGGGTGAGCATGGAGGCCCAGAGCCCGATCCTGGTTTCTCTGAGAGCCCCCATTTCCTCATCTGTAAAATGGGCGCAACCATAGTGCCTCCTTGCTTTGTTCTGAGCATTGGATGAAATAACTCCTTGCTACTCGATGTGCAGACTACAGACCAGCAGATTAGTGTCCCTGGGAGCTTGCTCTTGCCACATTCCAGGCCCCGCCCAGACCTCCTGAGCCAGATTCTGCCTGTTAACAGGAGCCCTGAGTGACTCCCGCACACGCACGGTGGATTTGAGAAGCACTGAGGCATCCCGTGTAAAGTGCTCAGGCCATGCCTGGCACATGGCTGGCTCTTCTCAAATATGCATTACTGCTACCACCACCATCATCACTGTAGCCTCACAATATTGCCTGTTTTCTCATCCTCCTCCACCTGGGAGGAGAGACCACGACGGCCGTGGGCACCGTCGCATCCTTGTGCCCGGAGCAGAGTTGGTGCTTGGTAACACCAGGTGAATGAAATCATTTGTCTGATTCACGTGGAAAAGCCAGGCTGGAAGCCAGGCGGCCTCACCTTTTGGACTCATCGCTTTCCTACGCCCCAGCGTCCTGCCCACAGCAGGGCACAGTCGGGGGAGCAGGAGGGAAGGCCGGGGGGATGGTGCTTGACAGGTGGAACAGCCTTCCAGATCCAGCCTCCTGGGTGAATGCCACCATTTTCCTGAAAATCGTGGCACTAGAGCTTCCCTTCCTCTACCAACCGCATGGACCGTCAGCGCTGACGAGCACGGCGGATTGCTGGATTCTTCCTGGAGACGAGCATTCTAATCCCCCGCTCCCGGGCTCCCTTTCCAGGCTCATCTCCACCCATCTTCAGCCTCATTCCAGGCACCTCTGACCCCCTGTGACAAACCTCCCGTCCACCGGATAGAAGCGGGCTCTGCGGGGCTGGGGAGGGCCTTTGGAATGACACGTTCTCCCTCCAGCCTCCGCGGGCACCATAAACCTTGGTTCAGCAGAGGAATGGCTCTGCCCTGAAACCTGGGAGCCTTATCAGTTGGGGGATTAGCAAAGGCCGAATCCTGACCTCAGAGAAAATCCCAGACACCCGCCACACTGGCTTTGGGACTCTCCAGAGTCGAATTTTTTCAGAAACCAATTCCAGTTAAGTAAATAGTTTCTGCACGTGAGTGCCCACAGGGTTTCTCTGAGGACCTGACATTCTCCACTTGGGGACTGTCGTTTCCTTACAAACATAACATTGAAAGCGATCTTTGCATTCCCAAAATGATTCCCCCAGCTGAGGAATTCTGCAGTTCTTCTTGAGCTCAGGGCTGCTGCTGTATTTACTTATTTCTTGTGTGTGCTTTTATGACAACAGCCCCTTACTGCATCCTGTACAATTTGATAAGAATCTCCTGACCTCCCCCCACCCCATGCGTGTCTTGCTTCGCCACAGATTTCTAGTAAACTGCTCAAATATGCACTGCCTAAATTGAACCCTGATGCTGGGCGCACTAATGAGGCGGCCTCTTCAAAGCGGCTCTCTACAACCCAACAGTTTACATGTCGCTGGAAACAATGGGCTTAAGCGCACAATTTATTTGGGTTGGCTGGTTTCATGCTGGTTGGAATCTGCTTTGGGGGGAAAACAAGCCTTGCATATGTTTAGATTTATAATTTATATCGAAAGCCCAAATATCTCGTAATAGAGCCAGAATGAGACCCAGTTTGGGGCAGGACTCACTGCACATGCTGGCTGTGTTCTTTCACGGATGTCCTAAGAGATTACAAACTGCTTTTTATTTAAGCCACCTTCTTTATTCCCCCCAGGGGAACATCTGCAGCAGAGCCGTGCTCTGCCCGCCTGGCTTCTGAGCCAGCGCTGGGATCTGCCTCCTGCCCCGGCCTCCTCGAGGAGGTGCTGGCTCCGTGCACAGTCCTCGTGCCTGACACTGGCCATGCTCCCCCAGTGCCAGCCACCGCTCTAGTGGTTTGCGTGCACTGCCTCCCTCCTTCCTCCCCCCCTCCCTGGGCGCCCAGACGCCCGTTAAGATGAGGAAGAAACTGAGGCACAGAGAGGCAAATTCACTTTCCTAAGGCTGCACAGCTTACAACCCACAGAACCGGGATTCTCCTTCAGATGAATCTTGCTCTCAAATCCACGCCGTCAAGTCTTAGGTGCTTTTGTAGCAAAATCTACAGAATAACTAGCCAGAAATGCTCCATTACCTCGACTTTTTATTGCAGTTGAGTTGGAAGAGAAATGAGGACAGTGGCAAGAAAATAAAATAATATCATGACTTACCCGAAATAAAAATGAGATCCCCCTCCCCAAATTACACCAAACAAACCCAAAACCAAATCTGGAAAAGAGACATTCAACCTACTCTCCATCACCGGCGTTGCACGTCGAGGGGAGTTGCTGCCAGTGCTGTTGCCCCAGAACAGTGAACGAGCCTTGGTGAATTCCCAAAGTCCAGTTCAGTCTTGTCTTAATCTACATGGTCCTTGCATTTCAGGACAATTTGGTGTGTGTTAAAACCATGCAAAAAGCACTGTGCTTACATGTAAGGTAGAGTCGGGTTCTAGGTTAACCTAACCACTCCTGGTAAGAACCACCAACACTGGCCCTTCCTATGGCCTGGAACATTCTTCCCACCTCCTGCGTCGGTCACTTTACCTGCTCTCTCAACTGTCAACTGAAAAGGCACTTCCCAAGGAAACTCTCCTGGGGTCACCGTCGCCTGCACAGTATTTCTACCCGTGAGCTCAGGCACCTGGCTACTTCCTTACAGCTTCCAGCACTTAAATGCATATGATTTTTATTAAAAAATGACTTTCCTTTTACTCTCTATTTGATAGCTGGAGAATTACATATACACGTTTCCATTATCTGGGTGGCAGGTTATATTACTTTTTAATTTCATCTCAGGGTAGACAAAGAGGCCGTGGGTCTGATAGGGCTAGAACCACAGGCATCTTCAAGTACCTCCTTTTGCTGCGTTGAGAGGAAGAATCAGGCCGTGTGAGAACTAACAGGAGGTGCGGGGTCCGAGCCCAGAGAGCCCGGCCGGAAGAGGGGGTGCAGGAACCAAAGCCCTCGTGCACTGCTGGCGGGGGGGAGCGAAATGCTGCAGCCGCCGTGGGAAAGAGCCTGCAGGTGCTCAAAACGCTAAACACAGAGAACCATCTGAACCAGCAGTTCCGCTCCTAGGTATATACCCAAGAGAAATGATAATACATGTTCACATAAAAAATGGAAGACGAATTTTCATAGCAGCATACTTGTAATAGCCAAAAAAGTGGAAACAGCCAAAATATCCATCGACTGGGGAACGGACAAACAAAACATGGTCCATCCATACAATGGAATACGGGTCAGCCGCGGAAAGGAAGGAGGTGTCGATGCGTGCTACCGCCGGGATGAATCTTGAGAACATTACGGTGAGTGACAGAAGCCAGACACACAGGCCACAGATGCTTCCATTCATCAGAAACGTCCAGACAAGCAAACCCACGGAGACAAAGTGTGTTGGTGGCTGCCAGGGGCAGGGCTGGAGAAGCAGGTGGGGAGTGGCGCTCATGGGTCTGGGGTTTCTTTTGTAGGTGATGAAAATATTCCGAAATTAAATAGCTGTGACAGTTGCACAACGGTGTGACCCTATTAGAGACCACCGAATCGTACACTTTAAAAGGGCGAGTTTATGGCATGTGAACGATTTCTCGAAATCCAACCGAGCACGCAGAGGTGAGGCTGGAGAGATGGCCGGTGCCGCAGCACTCTGGCCTTGTGGCCGAAGCCGAGTTGTCGTCTTCAACCTCAGGCTCCCCGGGAGCCACTGAAGGTTGTAGGCATCACTGTGGCAACGCGGATTTGCGTCTTAGAGAGGTCGCTGGGGGAAATGGACAGGAGACTACGGGCAGAACCTGACGACGCTGGAGGCGACACAGGTGTACGCAGCTGGCCTGGCTGCGGCTGGAGCGGTGGTGCAGGCGGCGGCCTTGGCGGCAACGTCGTCGGAAGAGTCAGGTTGGAGCAATTCACGACAGCTGCTGTACCAGAGGTCAATCCCGCGGAGGTTCAGTCTGATAAGATAAGAACCAGAGTGTGGTGACATGGGAAGACACTGGGGAGAGGCGGCATGCGAGCAGGACTTTGCAGGGTCGTGGGGGGCAGCCGGGGGTTGGAGGGCAGTCTAGGCAGAAGAACGGCCCGACAGGCATTGGGAGGCGGGGAAGAGCCCGGGTTTGCTGGCATTCTGTTTGGCCAGGGAAGACGGGAAACAAAAGTCACAGTGACAGCGCTGGCCGGCAAAGCGTGACCCTCCGTTTGTCACAACCTCCCTTTCCACAGGTGACCGAGGTTCAAGGAGGTCCAGGTGACTTCTATGTAAGGTCACACAGCTATGAAGGGGCTGGCCCGTTTTTAATCTCAGGTCTGTTTGAAAAAAAATGTACACAGGTGGGTTCGGGCCAACTTGTAGCATGCAGACTTTATTTTTACGGTCAATAAAGTCATTCTTTCTCTTCTTGAACCGGAAAACTTACTCGTCTCGGCATCTCTGTTTTGGGTTACACATTCCAATGCCCCAAATCCTTTGACAAGTTTCTTTGAGGCAGAAATTGTGCTCATTGTTCGGAAAACATAATCTACCGTAACACAGATGAATAAGGACTCTCGACACTTCTATGCAGGGATGTGGGGCACGTGTATTGTAGGTGGCAGAGAAGTCGAATCCGTGAGCCGGGGCGATGACAGTTGCCTGACGTTAAATAGGAGACATGGGTTCTTCCTGCTGCTTAAACTCCCTGACTTGGCTCTGAGCACTAAGTCTCAAACACAAATACATATCTGTTGAATTTTTGTTTCATTTTGTTTGGATTCCAGTCATTGAGATATAATCATTTCTTTTATGCAATGCATTTTTGAAAATGCACTTGAATCTTTACCTTATGGTTTGAACAGCCATGGAGGAAGTCTTAAAATATTTTAACAGGGAAAGGAGTGGGGCAGGAGGGAGGTGACATCGATAAAAGGTACAATTATCAAAACTTAAGGGTCAGGGTAAATAAACCTAGCAGGAGACACAAGGGACTTCTGAAAGGGAGGGAAACGAACCGGGACAAATGCCAGGCACATGCCACCAGCTTGGTTCCCGCCTGGGAGTTTACTCAGTTTGGGGACACCCAGAGGAAGACTGTCTGAGGGGCAGGAGGGACCCTAGGACTCTGGGAGGTGGCAGAGGACACAGGGGTAACAGCCCTAAGAACAGCAGAATTACTTTCCAAAGTCAGCCCCACTGTTTATCCAGCCTTTTCCAGAAAGTACAGCATTTCCCAACACACATGCGGATAAGAATAGCCATGTGTGCTCTTTAAAGAGGCAGATTTAGGGGCCCCACCCCAGACCCATGACTCGTAATGCCCAGGAGAGATTGTTAATTGGGTGGTTGTGGGCAAGTTACTCAACTCACATAAGCCTGTTTCTTCATCGTAAAATAGGGAAAGGACTAGTACCCAGCCGTCCGGTTGTGTGTGGGGTTAATGAAAAAAGTTCCGACGAAGAGCTTAAGCAGAGTGTCGGCATCTGATTAATACCTGGTAACCGTTACCTGGTTACCTCCTCTTTTCTGTCCCTGGTAAGGAACAAATCTACAAAATCGTCCTCCCCAACTTCAGTCTCAAGAGGTGGCCGCTGGTAGAGCCCCTGCAGGGCCAGTCTGTGTCCCAATCACACCTTAATGTGGAGCCTGTTTTGTGCTGAGGCTGACACTGCCTGGGCCATTCAGAGGCTCGGCCTTCACCAGGTGAGGCCGTGCCGCGTTGCCTTGGGCCTGGGCTACGTGGCAGGAGCCACACGCGCTTAGATTGCATCACGCTGTGCACTAAGTGCGGAGTGCCTGCCAGAGCTGTTTCAGATCCTGGAGATTAAGAAGGAAAAAACGAAGGCCGTGCCTTCGTGGGGCTCACGTTCGCTGGGGGGAGGCAAGCAATAAACAAACAAGGCGAGTAAGTATGTCCAGAAGTGAGGGCGTGGCAGAGGGACTTCAAAGGCCCCTGAGGAGGGAAGGGCTGGTGGGAGATAGGTTGGGGCCGGGAAGAAGGGCCTGGGCTCTAGAAGGCTATCTTAGGGATTCTGGCATTGATTCTGGTGAGATAAAAAGTGTCAGGGGACTTTGACCAGAGGAGGGACATCGTCTGACTTTGATTTTACCAGAATCCTTCTGGCTTGTCGTGGAGAATAAGCTGTAGAGGGACAAGGGTAGAGCTGAGAGACCAGAAAAGAGGCTACTGCACCAGTCCAGGCGACAGATGATGGTGGCTTTGTACAGGGTGGAAGATACAGCGGAGGTGAGACATGGCCGGATTCCGGATCTATTTTGGAGGTCAAGCCGCCAGGACTGGATGTGGCGTGTGAGAGAAGCAGAGCCAAGGATAATTCTAATGACGGTCACAACTGCAAGGATGGAGTTGCAACTGCCTCCTTTTTTTTTTTTTTTTGAGACAGAGTCTCGCTTTGTTGCCCAGGCTAGAGTGAGTGCCGTGGCGTCAGCCTAGCTCACAGCAACCTCAAACTCCTGGGCTCAAGCAATCCTGCTGCCTCAGCCTCCCGAGTAGCTGGGACTACAGGCATGTGCCACCATGCCCGGCTCATTTTTTCTATATATATTAGTTGGCCAATTCATTTCTTTGTATTTATAGTAGAGACGGGGTCTCACTGTTGCTCAGGCTGGTTTCAAACTCCTGACCCCCAGCAATCTGCCCGCCTTGGCCTCCCAGAGTGCTGGGATTACAGGCGTGAGCCACTGCGCCCGGCCACAACTGCCTCTTGATGACAGGGGGCGGGGAGCTCAGGGTGACGGAGCTAAGTGTGAGATCCCTGCTAGATATAAATAATGGAGGGGCCAACAAGGCAACTAAGTGCACGCGAACGGAGTTCACGGGAGAGGTTGGGGCCAGAAACAGCGATGCGAAGCCACCAGCACGTAGGTGGTATTTAAAGCCGTGATGCTGAATGAAGTCACTGGCGGAAGGAGTCAAGGAGGAGCAGAGGTCCTCGGGTCAAAAGGTCCTCAGCATTTAGAAACAGGGTCTGAGCAACCCGTGCGCTCCACACCTGGGGAGTCTGCCCTCGCTCAGCTTAGTCGCCGAGCTCCGATGTCCTTCGGCTTCCCGAGCCTGGGGGGCAGAGGGACAAGAACTGGACCTAGATTCGAAAGGCCTGGCCTCTGTCATTGACCGTGGGACCTTGGGCACAGCATGTCACCTCTCTGAGCCTCCTGTGTAAAGTGGGAACGCCACTTCCCCGGTCATGGCACAAGGCAGTTCCAAGGATCAAATGAAACAGTTACGGGCGAGTGCCACACACTGTGAAAAGCAGAAACTCTTGGTCATCACTCAGTTCCTCCCCGGGGGTGGGAGAAGGCAGGCCAGGTCGCTCCGGCTGCAGCACCCAGGGGGGGCTTCTGCGACCTGCTGGGATGACGTCTTTAGTTCTGGCAGGTGATGCGGGTGACCCGCGGGTGCTACGACAGGGCCACAGGGAAGGACCGGCACGTTAGAGGTTTCGAATCAGGCAGCTCTGCGGACACAGGGAGTGAGAGAGCGAGAGAGAGTTCAAAACAGAGACCTGGGCCTGCACGAGCGGGGAAATTGATGCCAATAACCGAGCAGGGTTACACGGGAGACAGAGAAGCAGAAGACGAAAGTTGGTGTTTGGGAGACGCGGAGTTCAGAGAGAGATTGGAGTGTAAGGAGTGTCCGGGGAATTTTGGTATGTGGCCAGTTCTTATCCTTAAATAACCTCCGAACGCACAGAAACATTCTCTTTGCACATCACTCTGAAGGTCAACTTAACATTGCTCAGACAGTGCAGTGGTAAGTAAAATGACTCTGACCTCCATCAGATCCAAATTCTAGGAATAAATTAGCCCTGCCGGAGCTTCCGCTGATGCTCCTGCGCCTGCCTCCCGCTTCCAGCTCGCACAGCGCCCTCTGTTGGACGCCTCGGCCACAAATCTCCATCCTCTTCCTCTTCCTCTCCACCGGAGAAGGGCCGAGAAGGAAACGAACAGCTCCCGAGGGCCTACCACACACATTATTCTCATTTTGTCTTCACGGTCACTCTGTGACAAGGTTGCTAGGGCCAAGATGTGGAAGCTGGGTACAGAGAGGCTAAGCACCACACCCCAAGTCACAAACTCGGAGCAGGGCTACAGTTGGAACCCGAGCCGGCCCCCTGCAAGCCTGTGCTTCGCTCCCTACACGTAACTGCACCTGTGGAGGACAGGGGTGATTTGACAAGGGACTCGACACAATCTCGAGGACAGAGGTTCATATCGGACATGCATTCGAAGCCCTCACACCTGATTCCATGCAAGGCATCGCACCAGGCAAGGTGAATGGTCGCAGGGCTTTTAAGAGGTTGGTAGAGACCCCGGGACCTCGCTGTGCAGAGTCAGGAGGCTGTGTTCTCGGCTCTGCCTCCTCACTGTGTGGCCTCGATCTAGTTCCTCCCCACGTTAGCCCCTTCACCTGCAAAAATTGGGCCAGGGGAGTTTCAACAACAAACTTTCCAGTTTAAACACCAATGGTGATTGGCACTACCTTTCAGGAGGACAATTTTGGCAGTAGGTACAGAATTTTAAAATGTGCACACCCACTGACTTCTTGGAATCTGTCCAAAAGAAATACACAGGTAAGTGCACAGGACATATGTACAGGATGTTCACTGCAGCACTTATGAGTAATAATGAACTAAATGTCCACCATCACAAGATTGCCTAAATAAATAATGATACCTTGGAAAACTATGCAGCCAGTAAAAAGAATGAGGAAGGCATGTAAGTGGTAAAGTGGAAGTATCGCCATGATATATGGTCGAATGTAACAAGCAAGATTTGTTGTTGTTGTTGTTGAGACAGAGTCTCGCTCTGTTGCCCAGGCTAGAGTGAGTGCCGTGGCGTCAGCCTAGCTCACAGCAACCTCAAACTCCTGGGCTCAGGAGATCCTCCTGCCTCAGCCTCCTGTGTAGCTGGAACTACACGCACTCGCCATCACACCTGGCTAATTTCTTATTTCTGTTTTTAGTTGCCCGGCTAATTTTTCTATTTTTAGTAGAGACAGAGTCTCAACTTTTGCTCAGGCTGATCTTGAACTCCTGAGCTCATGGAATCCTCCCACATCAGCCTCTCAGAGTGCTAGGATTACAGACGTGAGCCACTGTGCCCAGCCCTAAATAGTTTCATCTCTAGAATGCTATGGAAGGTAAGTCTATGTGGGTCTCTTTAAGTGGTCTGGGTTTTTGAATTACCAAAAGAACTCGACAATGAGAGATTTGCTCAACATTGCAAACGCAGATGCAGACGCAGGTGTGTCTAGTGCTTTCTGCTTCACCTGCACCCACAACCTTAGGAAGGGGCTATTGGACAGGGGAGGACACTGAGGCCCCCAAACTCTACCTTTCAAGGCTCTTTCCACGCTGCCCATAATGAACCCTATGCATTTCCACAGAACTATTGTGTTCCTATCTTCTGGGATCTCAACCCTGGGAGGACACTTATCACACGGCATGGTAATTGTGTCCTCAAGCACAATGCTACTCCAAAGGGGGTCTACTGAATCTTAAACTAACAGATTGGGGTTTGCATTTTGTTTGTCTTTGGGGTGTTTAAATTTCACTTGTCTGACAATTCATTTTTATTATATGTTACAAAAGTATCCATCTGCAACAATCGGAGAATTTTTACAAACCAGTCCTTCAGCATTCCATGTTTGAGACTCGCCAGCCGGCTGGAGAGAGGAGGGCTGTCTGAACTGCGGCAGGCGCTCCATGGCTGGTGTATGAGCTATTAAACCACCGCAGGAATGACCTCATGGACAGATGGAAATAAACCACAGAGAGAAAACTGCCCAGAACCCAGGTTTCTCATTTTGAGCCACTGGAAGGGTTAGAACTTAGGACTTCAAGTTCACGGCCATACTCGATATGCACATCGCTAAACCCTCATGCTCCCCAGTTCCAAAGATGGTGCTGGGAGACCTTTTCCTCCCAAGTCATGGAACTGACTAACAACAACAAAAAAAGGACCAACAAGGGTCACACAAAAATAAAAAACAATTGTTACTGCTCATGATTTTTAAAAATCAGATGAAGTTAGTAGACAAAGATAAAAATTCTCCTCACCTTCCTGAACTAGTAACAGGAAACAGGCCCCATGCAAAAATGTCCTGTTATAATCGGACACACTCACTCCAGTGCTGAAATCCAGACGAGAGCAGGACTCAGCCTAGGGCAATGGCTCCTGGAGGCTGCCTTAAGCTCTTGACTGGTAGGAAACAGCTTCGGCCTCAAGTTTTTGCCTCTGGAGATGAGCAAACACTCCCTGATCAAGAAGGCTGCCCGTACACCTTGCTCCATCTTGAAAATCCCCCCTGGCACTTTCCAGAAGCAAATGGCTCTTCTTTATACTTAAAGGTACCTGGAATTAGAAAAAAATTCCATCTGATTTTATTTTGTAAGTTTTCCCTGCAAAGTTGTACAGTAGAAAACAGCGTCAGCATAGTCCTGGGTCCTCCTCCCGGGCTACGCTCCTTCCTCCTGGTGTAACTCTTTATGGCAAACTATTTATTTCCCCCTCTTAAGCCTCCACCTGTGCATCTGTAAATGGAATGACAGGCACGGTGCACGGGTTAACGTGAGGACTGGATAACAGGATGCGCGTAGCACGGGCTGAGCCCAGGCTGACACAGAGCGAGCCTCTGATGGGGACCAGCTTGGGGTTCTGCCTGCTCACGGGCCAAAGTGGAAACAGGCAGGGTCCTGACCATAACAGACACCATTTATCCGGCACTTGCCATGTGCCAGAAAGTGTTACGCGAGACACTTACAAGCTGGCAGCATCCTCACCACGACCCTCTGAAGTAGCTCCCCTGGGTGTCCCATTTTAGAGGCGGAAGGTGAGGTCCCCTGGCCAAGCCCTTCCCGCCCAGAGGCCGCCAGCCCGGCCCCGCCCCCGCTGCGCTCCCTATCAGCCCACTTTCCTGCTCTTGGCTTCCTCCTTCCGAGTTTCCCAGGAGTATAAAGTCGTGGGCATCAACTTTGGCTGGCTTTGCTGTTGTTCTCAAGCCTCTGTCATCATTGGTATAATTTTACATAAACTTGGCATTCCTTTAAATTTTTAAAAATATGTTCTCTTCTTAAATATCTCCTGAGGGAGAAAGGATTTCTATAAATGATCCCGCTCTCCCCTCCCCAGTGTTAAACTCAATAAGCCTCAGTCACTGGATCTCCGTTGACACGTTGGGTTGTTTGTTGGTTTATTTTCATTTTGGAAACTCTTCTCCATGGTTAACCACGCTCCCTCCTCCTTAAAAAAATCCCCTGAGGAATTCCAATCAGCTGCTGGGGCTGTGGGGCAGATCCCCTGGAGGGTATCACGTTTCTGGAAGTCTCCTAGAAGGCAACAAGCTTTGCAACATGACTCTTCCCTGAATTTTTACCTGTAGGATTGTCTCAGGCCAGGAGGAAAAAGGCACAGGCATGCTTTCTGCTCCCCCTAAAAATGATGCATTTCAAAAAGGAAGAGGAAGGTTTAAACCAACGATTAAAATCCACTGGACCCTGTAAAAGGCAACACAGAAGGGTGAGGACTCTGGAATCCAAGGACTTGGGTTTGAGTACTGGCTCTGCCACTTACCTGTGGGACGCCGGGCAGCCACGTCTGTAAAAGGAGGAGGATAACAGCAGCTGAGACCATGTGTTTTTGTGAAGATGAAATAGAGCTCGTTAGGGACTGAGGGGCTTCGTGGGGCTTTCAGGGATAAAACTGGGAAAGTCATAAGCAAACCAAGATGAGCTGATCGTCTTAAGATGAAACACGAGTATACGCGTAAAGCTTTGGAAACAGCACCCGCACATTTTAGTGCTCAATAATCTTTAGCTACTACTCTTCGTGGCTGCCTCCAGCCACCATCTATTCCTTGGCGCTTGTCTCCATGCTCCTCACTTCCTCACCTTCCCCTCTGCAGGGGCCCACCATATGCCTCTTACTCCTGCCAGGACGCTGACATTCCCAAAAGTTCCCACTAAATGTTTCTGGCCCTTCACAGGATGAGCATTCAGAAAATTTATTAGGTGCCCGGCAAAGAGCTTTTCGACGAACCCTTTTCTTCTTCTTCCTCTTCCTCAACGTTCAGACAACCTGTAAACCAAAGGTTAAAATTAGGATGGTGACGGGTCCCCTCACCCCAGGTGGGTGCCCAGGCTGCCTATCTGACAACTCCTCCTCTGTCACTTAACAGTCGAGAAATATGAGTCATAGCGACAACTGGTTGTGAGCTTACTATGTACTATTGAAGCCCTTACAAATGTCTCATTGGATTCTCATGACAAACCACAAACCCGGCCGGGCGCTTGTGGCTCACGCCTGTAATCCTAGCACTCTGGGAGGCCAAGGCAGGAGGATCGCTCAAGGTCAGGAGTTCGAAACCAGCCTGAGCAAGAGACCCCATCTCTACTAAAAATAGAAAGAAATTAATTGACCAACTAAAAATATATATAGGAAAACATGAGCCAGGCACAGTGGTGCATGCCTGTAGTCCCAGCTACCCAGGAGGCTGAGGCAGGAGGATCTCTTGAGCCCAGGAGTTTGAGGTTGCTGTGAGCTAGGTTGATGCCATGGCACTCTGGCCAGGGCAACAGAGTGAGACTCTGTCTCAAAAAAAAAAAAAAAAAAAAACCACAAACCCAAGGAGCGGGTACATATTATCCCCATTTTACAGATGAAGAAACTGAGTTAGGGAAGCCAGCTCACTTCCTCTAGTGGCAGAACTAGGACTCGAACCCAAGCATGACTTCAGATCCCTGCTGCAAGCCCTTCACTGTTCTGCGACCTCTGCCTTCTCCTGCCCCAGCTGTGCTTCCTCCCCAGGTGCCACCCTGATGACAAGCCGTGTGGCCTCGGGAAGGCTGCCTCACCTGTTAAGCCTAGTTTGCTCTTTGAAGAATAGAAACATTGTGTATTAACACCCAGTTGTTGTGAGGATGGAATGCTTGTGAAATGTCACTGTGATCATTATTATATGATGATTATTATCACCATTCCTGTTGCAGATTGAATTGTGTCCCCCAAAAGGATATGTTGAAGTCCTAACCTGGGAACGTGACCTTATTTGCAAATAGGGTCTTTGCAGACGGAATGAAATTGAGATGAGGTCATTAGGATGGGCCCTAAATCCAATCACGGGTGCCTGAATAAAATCAGAAACAGAGACAAAGGCGCACACGCGCGTGCGCGCGCACACACACACACACACACACCCCACTGGGAGAGTGCCATGTGGTGCACGTGAGGACGGAGGCAGAGATTGTAGTGACTCAGCTACCAGCCAAGGGACGCCAGTGACTGCTGGCATCCGCCAGAAGCCGGGAGAAGCACAGAACAGCCTGTCCCTCGGAACCTCCAGAAGGACCCAACCTTTCAATACCTCAGCTGCAGACCTCGAGCCTCCTGAGCCATGACAGAGCGACTGTCTGTGGTCTCAAGCCGCCCGGTCTGTAGCACTCCGTTTTGACAGCCCTTGCAGACGAACGCAGTCCCCTCCCACAACCCAAGTCCCCACGAATGCAAGGGCCTCGTCCAACGCAGGCCTGCTGCAAATTCTCTTTCCTCAAATCCATCTCAAAACACCGATTTCTAACTCCCAGGCCAGAAACCTGCAATGACACCTGGGCACTTACGTCAGCATTTCCCAACTTACTTGAAGGTGAGAGTCGCCAGGATGACAGTTAAAATTACAGGTTCCCTGGGCCCTGCTCCAGCCCCCCCAGACATGAGATCACAGGGGGGCGCTTGGAATCGGCATTTTTAATAAGCACTTATGATGGTTCTTTTCCTTGGGCACCTTGGGGCACTCCGGCCTACAAGATAGAATCTGGACCAGACCAAAGACCTTGCCTCAGTGATCTCCGTAGAATGGCACCTACCTCGGGCTCAACGTCATCTCCCACGGTTTCCCGATGTCTTCTCCTTCATCCCGGGGAACCTCCTGCCTCCCTCCTCACCTCGATCATCCTCCACCAAACCTTGCTTCCGGCCCTTCTCCTGCCCAGATCACCTCTTGGTTTCCTCCCATATCCTAGATCTGATTCGGACGCCACGGACCTTGAACTTAGTTCTAATTATTCCGCGACAGCTTCTCAACCGCCTCTGCATAAAATCCAAACCCCTCGCCGTGGCCTGCAAGGGCTACGTCATCCGCCACGCTCAGCCTCCCTGTGAGCCGCTCTTCTCCTTCGCTGGAAGCTCCGGGCCTGGGCTCTGTTGAATTCCTCACGCACAGCAGGGTTTTCCCTGCCTGGATCCTTGGCACGCGCTCTGCTCTCTGCCTAGAACGACCCCCACCCCCCCAACACCTTCCAGCACTCAAACATCACCTTCTCCGCGCTTTTCCCACACCCATCGCACGCTCACGCCGCTCACATCGGCCACCGCACCCTGTCTGATCAGTTGCCAACATGTGAAAATCAGGAAGCTTCATGTAAAAGCGTCCAGCCTGTCTCAAAGAATCACAAGACCTTCCTACTGCACAGTCCTCCTTCCCACGCTGCCCCACGCCCCACGGACTGGCGGTGGAGCGGCGCACTGGTGGCACTCTCATCCCACCCCACGCCCAGCGAATGCTCATCGTCCGTCTCCCGTGTGCAAAGAGCAGATTGTATTCACAAGTGCGGCCCCAGCATCCAGCCTGTGCCTGGCTGGAGGCCGGGCCTCGATAAATATGTGCTGAATGAACGAATAAATAAATGAATGGATGCCTCCCCCTCCCTGCCTCCCACGGGCCACACCGCTCATTTGCCATTTAATCATACCCTTGCTCGCAAGGCTCATTAATTTGCTGCCCCGGTGCCTCCCTCCCCAGCAGATCTTATTAAAACACAAATCTGATCCTTTCATTCCCCAGTTTCAAACGTTTGCCGAGAGTCTCCCAGCATAAACCCCTGCTTCCCGCCTACTCTTCCAGCCCGATCTGCAGAGAGGGCCCCCGCCCGGCGGCACCCACGCCCTGCTCGCGGGCAGGCTGCGGACACACCGTGTTCTTTCCTGCCCACCCCCCACCGCGGCTGTGCAGCTCCCTCTCCTGGAATGCCTCCTCCCTGCGCCGCCAGCAAACTCCTACTCATTCCTCAGCCCGGCTCCAACCAAAGTCACTTCACCCGTGAAACACTCCAGAGCCCCCTGGGGCTGCCTTAGTCATTCTCTCTCCTCTCCCACTCCTCGCCTTTCATCCCCGGCCCCAGCACTGAGTAAGCTTGAAATAGCAGCTGGTGCCTTCCGAGCCCACTGGGTGCCAGGCACCAGGGGAGCTTTATCTCCCTTAATCCTCACACCCCTCCTCGGCCCCTGCCCCCAAACCCGAGCAATGAGCAAGGAGCAACGCAAGGCGCAAGGCGCATTTTCTCACCTCCAGCTGCCCAGAGGAGCCATCCCTGCCTCCCTAGCTCCCCTCCTCTTTCTCCCTCTACTCCTCTCCCCACCACCCCGGGCCTTCCCACCCCACTTCTTCGTGGCTCCAATCACTCAGACCCCATCCATATAGTTTAACCCATTTGTATTTGTCTCTCCCCCCTGGAATGTCAGCTCCAGGATGGTAGGATTTTGTCTTTTTTTTTGTTCTTTCTACAGTTTCATTAACGTCTAGAATAGCGCTTGACATATAGCAGGTTCTCAATCGCTATTTATGAAATCAAAGAAGGTAGATATTAATTATTTCCATCTTCATGTGATCCCTAAGGAAAAAGAGATTGAGACATGTGTCCAGAGTTCCACAGCTGGATGGTCAAGTCTAGTGTCCCCTCCCTTAACTACTGTGCCCACCACCTCCCAGGGACAGTTGGTGGGTGTCTCTCCATGGGTCTGACTTCTCAGCTACACTGTGGGTTTCTTGGGGGCAAGAACTCTGTCGTATACATATTTCTATTTCCTTGTCTGATTCTTGCCAGGTGCTCAAGAAACGTTTGCTGAACCGGTCTGCGTGCACACGGTGCGGTGCACACTCAATGGCAGGAGTTGCAGCATCATTATTTTGTTGGTGGTGCTATCCTTTGTCTCCATGCCAAGCACCATGCTATAAACACAGTCGGGGCTTAATAAATATTTGATACGTTAGCGAATTCCATCATGGCAGTAGGCAATAAAAATAATTGGACAGCAATGATGTTAATCAATAGGGAACATTTTTGGAGTCGTTGTGCTGTGCTGGGCCCTATCCTAAGTGCTTTGTACATGAATTAAGACAATTAATTATCTTATTATCCTCATTTTACGGATGAGGAAACAGAGGCTCAGAGAAGTTAAGAACGTGCCCAAGGTCACGCAGCTAGGAAATGCAGGGACAGGACTTGACTATAGGTATCTGGCCTGAGCTATGCTCTTAACAACCACCTTAGGCCACCTCTTAGCCTGTCCAAAAGATATCCACTAAAAGTTTACCCTCTGTGAAAACAAAAAGAATGGTTTGTTTATTACACATTTCCATTTTATTTGAAGGAATTTCTTTCGAAGGCTTTGGTGGGCAATATTATTTGATAAATACTAACCACTAATATCTGCACCACACTTGATGGTTTGCAGAGCAGCAGCATGTGTAGTTTCTCATCTGAGCCCTGGGACAATCTGATGAGGTAGGAATTGCTGTCTACTTCCTTTTATAGAGGAACAGAGGAGAAATCCAAGGCTCTGAGTGGTTAAGAGAACCGGGTCAAGGTCACCCAGACAGCAAAGAGCAGAGGAAGGGCTCAAATGAACATCTATCAGTTTATAAAACAAATAAGATCTAAGTGCCTCCAAATATAAAGCTCTTTCATGCAACTTAAAATTAAACGAGCTAATCCACAGAAAACCAGTTAGCACAGTCCCTGGCACCTAGTACATCTCTTACAAATGTTAACTATCATCAACTTCATCATCTTCATCAACACCTCCTGGGAACTGGAACATTCTGGCTGATGCCTGCAGCCTGTCTGTTGACCCTGATGGAAAGATTACTCTTTTCATTCCAGTTCATCCCTGGTAATGTTGAAATAATGATCAATCTCCACTATCCCTGGGGTACCATAAAATGTTAAGAGCTGGAAGGGGTTGTGGAGATGATCTCATATGGTGCCTGCATTTACAGATGGAGAAATTGAGTCCCAGAGAGGGGTCAGAAAGCAAACCTGTGGCAGGGCCAAGCCAAGGGCAAGGCTGAGGCTCCGTGCCTGGCACATACTGCCTCCTGCAAAGATAGGTTTTTACCTAGAAGGGCATTGAACTTCTTAAAGGCCACAGAAAATAATGCATTTGTTTCCCTAGCTGTGAGCACCACAAAGTATTATAAACTATTAACCAGAAAACAGATCATGTGACTTAATTCCACCTCTGCTAAAGGGCTTAAAATGCTTCGGTGAGTAGTCTGAGATTCATAAATATACACTTTAACTCTTTCTCAAAGAATTATTAACCAGCTCCATCAAACCTGGAACTTGAGCAATCAAGGAGAAAAAGAACTGGCAAGAGAAATTTTTTGAAAAAAATGTCACCAGCATTATAGATAATTTCTTGCTACCTCTTTTTTATTTCCTCTAATACTTGGAGAAAGAAAGAAAGAAAAAGAAAGAAAGAAGGAATCGTTATGCAAGATATGAACTAAAAAAACTAATAGTGGAAAATTACAAACTCCGCCTCACAAGGTAGATTTCAAATGAACACACCAGGGTGTTTGTAGAATTTAAAGACAGAAAGTATTGAAAAGCAGCATAAAGCCTAAGTGTAACCCTCACTAACTTCTTTCAGAGGGTGGAGATGGGCCGGAGAGGCCCGACAGTGTGTGGGTGGGACAATCTCTGGGAGCCCATTCCCAACTAATGATTTTGTGAACCTATAATTTACCGAGTCCCTAATGTAATAGGTTCGCCTTACTTCTCTCCCTAACCCACTGAGCTTTAATTCTCCCAGGCATGGGACTAGCTTTCCGTGTCACATGTCGGTCTTGATCAGCTTTAGCTTGAGGATTTGGGGTGGGGGTGGGGGATGATGGTAAGTCTTCAAATCCAAGAAACAGGAACATAAATCCTTCTCTGTGCTGTTTCTCTGGGCTTCCTGCTTCTGAAGAAAGGCTGAAATTCAGGCTCTGTGAACAAACTTACGGCCCTGACAGCTCTTGGAATGAAAGGGTTCTCCTCCTCCACAATACTTTTATCAAATTCAAGCCATTTTCCACATTCCTTCCTTACACAACCCAGGCGCACCAGTGACACAGGACTCAGAGCAAATTCTGCTTAGGAGATCCAGGAAGCTCTGGCCTGGCTCTCCCTTCTAGAAAGGAAAGTCCAAGTAAAGAAGGATGCCACACCCGGGGGAGGGGAGAGAGGATGTGACAGCACCTCCAGGAATGCAGGGCCCACGCAGGTGTGCTGGCACCCATGAACTTCCTTCTCAAAAGGGCCCGATAAATCAGTATCGATCACTGGAACAAACCTCAACACCCCAACAATCACTCACACAGAGCTGGGCCCTTGTTCCCGGGCCGCAGCCCTGCCAACTGGGGAGAGGGAGGTGAAAGCTGAGAATGGAGACCCCTAAAGGTTGTGACATGTCTTCTGGTCCAGTGATGATCAGAGTGTGGTCCAGGGACCTCCGGGAGTCCCTGAGACCTTTTTAGGGGACTAGTAAGGCCAAAACTCTTTTCACAGTATTAAGATGTCATTCGTTCTTCTCATCCTCTTTGTCTCACAAGTCCACAATGGAGTTTTCCAGGAAGGACAAGATGTACAATGACATCATTGCTCTGATGACTACTGGAATGTGTGTCTGTGTATTCTTGTGTTCTAAACTTGTCTCAGCTTTAATTCTAATATGATAAATACTGAAAGATACAACACACATAAACAAAATACTTTGGGGTCCTCCATAATTTTTAATAGTGTAAAGAGGTCTTGAGACCAAAAAAGTTGAGATCTGCTATACCAGTACCAACAGTTAAGAGAGTTACAGGCCCTGCAGCTGCTCCATCAGGCATCACACTTTATTTCCAGCTGAGTTTGAGTCACATCATAGGTGCTCTCGAACAGGGGGCGGAGGCGGCTGCTTTATTACTTATTACTCAGCGTGGGATGGTATCCTTTCCATCAGTACTTCCACCCCAATTGACCATAAAAACCTTAAATCCTGCCAACAAATCATTGATGAACTGAATTCTCTAGGGGGAAAAGATGGGCTGCTCACCTTTGAACCCAGGTGGGGCAAAGCTAGGCTATAAAAAGCACACCCTTCGCTGCAGCGCTCAGCCAAGACTTAATGTGAGGCGCTGCCAGGAGCAGGCTCTGTGCTACTCAATGCAAGCAAAGCACAAGCGGTTGCTGCCTTCCGGAGCTGATTCTAGGGTGGAGACGGATTACTCACAGAGCTCACGTGCACAAAATACTGGGAAACCTAGAGCACGCCAGAAGTGCTGGGAAAACACCGCACGAGTGTTAGGAGGGATGTGAGGTAGGCCGGGAGATGAAGGGAAGAAGGTTCCCTAACCAAGTCTTCTTGGCGGTCTCAGGTTGGAGCCCCCTGTCCGGCCCCCAGTCCTTGGTCCCTTCCTGGCTCGCAGGCGGTCTCCACAGCTCTGTGACGGGCGGGAGCCCTTCTGCGGGTGGGGGGACCCGCGAGTCGTCTCCTCGCCTCCCCATGGCCAATGCGACCCAGCTCTGGCGCGTTTGGAGATGAGGACTGGGTGTTTTGTTACTCCGGGACACGGCTAGGTCACCAGGGGAAACAAACACAACCCAAAGGCTGTCATCTGTAGAGACAGCAAACGGCCGAGAAATGGCTGGAGGAGAGAAGAGAGAGACTTAAGAGGTTTAGATTTAAAAAAACAACAGCAACAACAAAAAACAAGCCCCGAAAGGTCAGAACGCAAGTCTCAGGGAGGCCGGGCCTGCGAGGAGCCCTTCCCGGCCTCAGCCCACTTTCCTTCCCTCGCGGCGCCCGCTCGACCCCTCGGGACCTGACGGATTTAGGGGGTGTGGAGTGAGTCCCTTTGAACAAAAGTAAGCCAAGAGAGCCCTACGGTTCTTCCCCAGAAACTGCTGCAGAGGCGGGAAAACTTGAGTTCTGCAACCAGGAGTTGCAGCCGGACGCCTAAACGACGCAGAAGGGTGCTGGAGGGCGTCGTCCGAGGCCGCAGCACCCCTCAGTGGCAGCGGGGCGGGCGCCCGAAGGGGCCGAGGGGCCTCTCGCCGCCGCGCGCCCCAGCCCCCCCGGCCTGGAGTGTGACCGGCGCGCGCCCAGCGGCGCGTGCTCCCGGCGGGGCCGGGCACCCAGGAGCGCGCCCGCGCATGCGCGAGAGGTCTACCCTGCTGAGCCCTTCTCCAGGTGCGCTCGCGCTTCCGGCCGGCCTCCCGCACTGCCTTCCCAGGGCGGAAACTCCTGCGCCCGCGCATGCGCTTTCTAGCTCTCTTGCTGGGTCGGGAGACGAGGACCAGGGCTTCAGGTGATCCCGCCCCTCCCTCGCAGCGCGGGACCAATCGCGCGGCGGCGGGCGGGATTTTCGTGGTGGCGGCCCGCCCATTCGCCGCGCGAGGCGCGTAACGATTGGCTGGCGCCGCGGGCGCAGGTGCGCGCTTCCTATTGGGTGTGGGCGGAGCGCGAGCGGCTGCGGCTGCTTCGGAGGCTGCAGGTGAGCGCGCGCACGCGCCGCGGCTCCGGCCCGCCTCGGGTGCGTGCGCGCGGGCTGGCGGGGGAGGCGGCCGAGAGCGAGGCTGCGGCGCCTGTGGCCTCCGCTCCGCCCCGTCCTCCTCCTCCTTCCCCGCCGCCGCCGAGGCCCGGAGGGAGGGAGCCGCGTCTCCGCCCGCCGCGCCGCCAGTCCGACCCTCGGCCCCGCCGCGTGAGCAGCCAGCCGAGGGGAGCTCCGCGCAGCCGCCCGAGCCGCGGCCGCCCCTGTGCAGGTGCCCGTGAGGAGGAGGCGCCGGGCCGCAGCCGCGGTGCGAGGCGGCCGCCGCGCCCCCGCTGCCCGCGCTCCTGAGGGACTGCCCGGCCCGAGGCGGCCGCCGCGCTCCCGCTGCCCGCGCTCCTGAGGGACTGCCCGGTCCGAGGCGGCCGCCGCGCTCCCGCTGCCCGCGCTCCTGAGGGACTGCCCGGCCCGAGGCGGCCGCCGCGCTCCCGCTGCCCGCGCTCCTGAGGGACTGCCCGGCCCGAGGCGGCCGCCGCGCTCCCGCTGCCCGCGCTCCTGAGGGACTGCCCGGCCCGAGGAGGCCGCCGCGGGGCCCGGGGCTCAGCATGAACCGCAGCCACCGGCACGGGGCGGGCAGCGGCTGCCTGGGCACCATGGAGGTGAAGAGCAAGGTGCGCGGGGCCCGGCGGGCGGAGCGGGAGGCCGGGGAGCCGGGCCTGGGAGAGGCCGGGCCGGGGAGGCGGCGGGCCGGGCTGCCCGCGTCTGGGACTGAGGGCCGGGGGTGCGGCTTGGAGGCCGGAGGTGTCGGACAATAAACTTGCTGAGAAGGGGGCGGCGGGGTGATGCGCTCGTGTCTGTTCCTGGCCCAGGTAAGAAGAGCTAGTGGAGCGCTTAAACTCGTTCCTTAGAGCTCGTTCCTGTCCTCGAGGGTGGGAGTGAGGGCCAAGGCACACTCAGGCGTGGGAAGCACTGAATGCAAGGCGGTGCGAAAGGGAATGCTAGCTGCTGGGCTGTCGGTAGGAGGCATTTGGAACACCCGGTGCTGCCCCTTTCTGTGGTTCCAGGGTGCGTCGAGTGTCGAAGGAGAGAGCCCGGTGAACTGAACGGCCCTTTTAAAGTTAGCTTTGCTTCCTGCCAGGGCTTTTTATAGCACTAACTTTGGTATGCATTTAATCTGTAAAAGTAGCGCTATCACCTCGCGTTGGAGTAGCACTTTACAGTTTGAGTCGGGGTGATCTTTTCATTCCATCATGCTACCTATCCACATCAAGTGCTTTCACCCTTGGCCAGCGGTATGCCAATCTGCTGATAATTACTTCGGTATTCGCCGAATTCCTAAATCGCAAGGCTCGGTGAGCAGAGTAGTCTGTAGGGATTAGTTAGGGAATGCTTCCCAAAGCGGGTTTTGAGCTGGAATTTGAAGGTGATCGGCAGCCATGGGAACATTTTCATCAAGCGTTTCATAAATTGAAGAGCCGAAAGGAGCTTAGATAATCTCGTTCAATTCTCTGAGAAGACTGAGGCTCAGAAAGGTTATGACTTCTCCAAGGTCTGCTTTTACGACAAAGCCTTTTTAAAGAGTAACTTTTAGGCACCGTATACAAAGCAGGACACTGGCTGGGCCCTGAGAACATATAAAAATAGAATCGAAAAGGTCAAAACACAGAAAAGGAGAAAAGCAAAAGTATATCAACTTGAAAAATAATGAGGCATCATTGATTGTAAGGCTACTAAGGAGAGTGCTAAATCGGGGAGGGATTTGAGTGAAGTACGGTAGAGTAAGGAAAGCTTCCTGAAGCCAGTGGATAGAATGGTTTTATTGTCTAGGGTTGATAAGCAAAGTGCTGTAAGTTTCCGTAACTGAGAATTACATCAAGAAAATCTACATTATAAAAAATATTTTTAATATTTTAAAATGTTATTTGACACTTTAGAACTGTTACAAGGATAGGCACTAGTTTTAGAAACAATTATTTAATAAGAATAGAAAGGTAATTGCCACAATTTAAGGAATATGTGCTTCCCTGCGGGACACAACATAGCAAATTGAAGTGACTTGCTTGAACTAAAGGGTTAAGATGACTCAAAATACATAGAGCTTTTCCTCTAGCAGTATAGTGGCGGTAGTGGTTCCTTGCCCAGTGGTTGAACCTTCTCATGGCATTTCTGTTATAAATCCAGTTTGGGTTTGTGGGTGTTGAGGTTAAGGAGAGAAAAACACTTGTGATATTGCGTAATCTTAAAATTCAGTTTATAGTCCTAATCTTTGTAGCAAGTCTTTAATTTTTTTTTCATAGGAAAAACTGAATAGGGATTGTAGGTGCACCGATAAAGACAATTAAATAGTCATTTATCTCTAGTACTGGGAAACCTTGAGTACTTGGGGACTGGAATTTCAGGCTTTTTGCCTTTCTCTTTTGTTAACTGATTTGTGAATCTTTTGCATACTTATATCTAAACTACATGTTATATATTTGACCTGTCATATTGCACTTTTAGTGAACCATGTCTCTTAAATAGAATCAAGGAATTCTGAGAACATGCACTGAATGCAATCAGTTCCACTAGTCTAGCTGTTGATGGACAAAGTGTAGGGACTGTTTCTAGTGTGTCTGTGACACATTATGTTTTAAATATTTATTGTTGATATATTTACTTTTAATGGATTGAATAAAACATTTGTCATAACCATTTTAAAAATATTGGGACAGATTTTTGAAACAGTATTTTTTTTCACACTTGCTCTGGTGATATCACAGCTTTTTAGAAAGCTGGTAACTAAAAGGTTGTAACCAAAACTTGGTAGTATGCACCTACTTTTAGTATTTCTTTCTTCTGCATAGAAAAGAGTAGCGTCAACTTTATTACCTTTGCTCATGAAAGGGAAAAATGCTACCGATAATAAAATAATGGATAGTGTAAATACAACCATAGTTAAATTTGTGATACCAGCTACCATGTGACTTTTCTTTGGTAACTGATTTATCTCCCTGATTGTTTCTCTAGAGTTGGGAAAGTTCTTAATCAATAATCATAGTAATGTCCTTTAATAACCTTGGAGCAGTTTTTGAGCCATAAAACTTCCTAATTATTATTCAAAGGCAAATAGAATATTAAAATTAAGTTTGCATTTCGAGAATGTACCAACAGATGCTGGGGGAAGGGAGTCCATACACCCTCCACCTCTTACCTCTTGAATGGCTCAGGCAAACTAGACCAGGCCAAAAAATGTTGTAAATGGTTCATAGTGAATAATTGTTGATTGAGTCTTAATTTTATCTCCATCTTCGTATTTTTCTGTATATAGTAAAAAGTTCTCTTAATCCTATTGTTTTGTTGCAAGTAGCATAATAATTTCACTTTGTTGTCTTTTTTTTCCTCTGCCAGCATTGGCAAAAGGGCACATCTACTGTGAAGCCATAAAATTTTTTATTATTTTTATCATAATAGTTAAGCAAGAGAAAAAAATATTAAGCAAAGAATTTTCATTCAAAAGCTTTAGCAAGAGCGTTGAAGCCCTAAAATGTTAAATTATTAGATGTTATTCCCATTCCTCTATCAGGGGAAGTAATAAACCCTGTGGATGAATCAGAAAGGACTGGCAACTTTGTTGCAATCCCAGAGTAAATCAAATGGAGGAGAAACTGCGACTTTTGATAACATCATAAGACTCCTCTGATATGAAGGGTGTTCCCTGAGTCTTTATTTACTTTGAAACAAGAAGGTGTGACTAAACTTTTTGAGAGCTTTAGGTATGAGTCACCTTATTTTCTTGGCAGATGTTAGTGTTTATATTTCAGGAATGTGTTTTGGAAACTATTTTAATTATTTGTTAGAGGTAAGAGGTGGTTCTAGTGAGTTTTTATTTTAATTTAATTTAAAACCAGTGAGGAGTATGGGTACAAGCAAGGCAGATGAACTTTATAGATAGAGCAAAAACAGTGGATCCAGATGACCTGTAGGGCCTTTGGGAAAATGAATTGACATGTTTATAAACTCAAATTATTTTGATAGGAGCTTTCTGTGGGTGGTGCTTTAAGCCTGTACCAGTAGTACGTTAGTATTTCTTTTATTTTTATTTATTTTTATTTTTTTCTTTAGATCATACTCTTTTTTTACGTTAGTATTTCTTGCTAATAATAGATATTTTGAGAAAATACGAGTTCAGTGGTTAAACACATTTGCCAAACATTTATTTAAACACTAAAAAAAAAAATCAATTGTAAGACTTAATTGAGCCTTTAATATGCTGGTGTCCACAGTGATTCCTAAGAGGGTGATTTCTCAAACTTATGTGACTGGGACACTTTTTGAAAAAGGCTGATTAACCTTTCTTAGGTTTCCACATTTGAGGAAATGCCATGCTCGTCCCATAGTAAGTTATAAATCCTGTTTATTATGGACTGGATGAAGCCAGTCCTTAGTGTTGAATAAGAGCCACTTTAATGGTTTGACATGGGAAGAACACAACTATAGGGAAGCTGACTTGAGGATCAGAAACGTGCAGGTAAATATTAGATATGATGAGATTGCCTTCCTCCCTATTTGTGTGATCCCTTAATACCTCCCTCAAGTAATTATTCTTTTTACCCGCTAATTGGTGAGCTTCTGGAACACGCCTGAGACTTTAAATCTCCAGGGCCTACCACTGTGCCAAGCACATAAACACTTCTTATGTTAATTGGATAGTTGTAGGACATATATTTGATGTATTGGTAAAGCTTCTTTTTTCTGCATTACATGGAGAAGATGCTTGTTATCTCTAGACCAGTTCCTTATGTGATACTTCCATTTGTGTAATACTTAATGCCAAGAAGCTCAGCATTCTTTCTGTATATTTTGCTATTGATTCTTGCCGCCTCTTTTGAAATCCTACTTTCTTTTATGGGGGAGGATACTTAGATGCTTTTTGCCGGTGGTCAGAATAAAGACTTGGACACATCTTTGGTACCCCGTGACTTGAGTGAGAAGAGTGTTCTCAAAGTTTGAGCTGAGTCACAAGGCAGAGCAGTCCCTAGTAAGGCCTGGTTACTCCAGAGATTGAGTCGAGTGCCCCTCAGAGACACAGCAGTGAGGAGGCAAATTCTTGTGCCTTTCTTTTGCTTTTTTATCTCTTTATAATGAGGTTTCTGATAATGGACTATCTTCTTTATTAAGAGAAATATTTAACTATGCTTGTTAATTTTTCTGTAGCATGCATTTTCAAATTGGGCCCTTCTGTTACTTTTTTTTAAAAGAATTTAATATATATTGTTATATTTATAGTTTGGAGCTGAATTTCGTCGATTTTCACTGGAGAGATCAAAACCTGGAAAATTTGAGGAGTTTTATGGATTACTGCAGCATGTTCATAAGATACCCAATGTTGACGTTTTAGTAGGCTATGCAGACATCCACGGAGACTTACTACCTATAAATAATGATGATAATTACCACAAAGCTGTGTCAACGGCCAATCCACTGCTTAGGATTTTTATACAAAAGAAGGGTAAGTACCACTGTTCAGAACAATTGTTTTAAAAATAGAAATAGTGTATTTTTCCCATCTATAGGATGTCCAGACTTTGCCACAGACTTAGTGAATAAACATTCTATGTGAATCTTCTTGCTATGTTAACTAACAAGTAGGTTAAAACATTTGTGAGGCCGGGTGCGGTGGCTCAAGCCTGTAATCCTAGCTCTCTGGGAGGCCAAGGTGGGCGGATCGTTTGAGTTCAGGAGTTCGAGACCAGCCTGAGCAAGAGCGAGACCCCATCTCTACTATAAATAGAAAGAAATTAATTGGCCAACTAATATACATGTGCCACTAATATACATGTGCTAGAAAAAATTAGCCAGGCATGGTGGCACATGCCTGTAGTCCCAGCTACTTGGGAGGCTGAGGCAGCAGGATTGCTTGAGCCCAGGAGTTTGAGGTTGCTGTGAGCTAGGCTGACGCCACGGCACTCACTCTAGCCTGGGCAATAAAGTGAGACTCTGTCTCCAAAAAAAAAAAAATTTGTGATATTGTTCCGTTTAATTTATATCTTTATACTTCACTAAGTGTACTTTAGAGAATTTGTCATTTTAATTATTTAATTTTTAACCTCTTAGGGTTTTTTAAAAATAGAAATTAGGAATTTATTGAATCTTCACTTGAATGGATTATTGTCCATTCAGAAATATGTGAAAAGAGTGTGAATTTAGATTCAGAAACGTTCCTATTTTTTTCATGGCAACCAACTTTCAAGTGCTGTATTTACCAATTAATAGATACTAGAAGCAAAGTCACTTAATCATCCTGAGTCTCAATGTCTTTTCCTATAGAATGGATAAATGTCAGGATTGAATGAGCTAAATGCAGTGCCCTGGCTTGTATGGGCCTTTAGAGTATTTTTTACTGATATAGTTATAAAATTAGTTAATTTTAATAAAATTAGTTGATTATGTAGAAAATGAGGTAGCAAGTCTTTGTTCTGGAGAGATGTAAACATTGATACTAGTCTTATAAAAATGATTTGAAATGACTATTTGGAAACCATTTTCAAATATATTTTCAGTCTTAAACCTTTTTTAAAAAACATTGTAGCCTCTCAGTGTGTGTATTGTGTGTGTGTGTGTCTGTGTGTGTCTGTGTCTGTGTCTGTCTGCCCACCCACCTGCAGGTGAGCAAGGTCGGCATCATTGTGGTATGTGCCCTTTATTCCTTTCTCTTTGGTAAATGAAGAGGTTTGGTAAGCCGGCATGAGAGCATTGAACCTGGTATTGGGATAATTAAAGCCTTTCAATGTTTGTAAACTAACCCAGAAAGTAGTTTGAGAGAATGGGTAGGGATTACCCTTGAAGGTGAAACTTTATTTCCAGTCAGTTGATAAGCCTCAGACCACTCCCAGGGCTTCGAAATTCCACCAATTATGTATCTTTGCTTTTGTGGGTTTGAAAAAACTCAAGTCCACCAAGAAAATAAACCTCCAAGGATAACTTCTGTCTGTGTCATCTGACTGTTTACAAAACACTTCCACACCCACACATTAATTTCTCCAAAGACCCCAGAGATGCATGTTGATGTTTAACAGGGGTGTGATATAATTGGAGCGTGACTTTGGGAAGATTGAGTTGCTGCTGTTCAGGATGAATTGCAGTGAGCAGCAGTCTTACAGTGGAGAGCCAGGAGCAGGCAGTGGAGAAGTAGGGAGACTGGTCTGGTAGCAGCTCCTCAGTAGAGGGGACAGGGAGGAAGACACAGAGTGCAGTGGGGGCGGGGCAGGAATTGAGAGTGCATGCATAGCAGCTGGTACACAGTGAAGGAGAGTCCAGCAAAGCATAGCTTTATGGTAATGAGTCTGATGGTGGCTGGGACAGTGTCATAAACAAGCAGAGTTTGAAAGAGAGATTGATCTGGAGAAGAAAATTGTGGGTTTTGTTTTTAGAATAAATAATCTTATCAGTCTGGCGAGTTGAATGTATCGTGCAAGAGATTGGAAATGGTAGACTGGAGATCAGGATGGAAATCTAGACACTAGTTAGATTTCAAAGTCTTCAGAAAGTGATAGTTAAAATTTGGGAGTTGACATAGGGCCAACTGAGATGAAGACCAGGGATAGAACCGTGGAAAGCTATGTATAGAATGTTGGAGAAGAAAGAATTTAAATAATTGTAGTTGATCACAGGCCTTCTTGTTAGCAACTGTAATTTTCATTAAAAATTTGGTTGCTGTTTGGAATGTGTATTCAAATATAGAATGAGTTTTTAAACTATAGCCATCTGACAAAATTTTGTTGGATTATCCCCTTTGTTAGAAGGATTATAGGAGTTGGGTTATACTACCTTGAGTTTGTTACTAGAATTGTAACACTTAGCATGATCATAGAATTAATCCTAACATCTCTTCCAAGTGATTATCTTCAGCTATTTCAAGTTTTTATTTATTTATCGGTATAATTTTTATTGAGGCCTTTGAAGTTTTTATTTTTGATACAGGAATTACAGCTTAAAAATATGTTTGTGTGTGAAGAAATGTTTTCTATGTAGTAGAAGTAAAATGTCCTATACAATTAGTAGCCCTTATAATTTGATTTAGGGGTAGTTCATTCAACAAAAAGATTTTAGTTTTTAAAAATATAAATTTAATACAAATAGGACTTATGCAAAAAATGAAAGTAAGTTGATCAATTCATTTCTGTTTAAAACCCTCTGATGGCTTCCCATTGCAACCAGAATAAAATCCTTTCTGATTTGGACTTCCAAGCCTTCTCTCCCTCCATTCTCCCACTCCCTCATCACAGCCAACCACAAATGCTTTCTTTTTGCCACTCAAACTTGCCAAACTTGTTGTTGTCTATGAGCTTTTGCACTTTTTCATCTCTTAAGAACTCTAATCCCCCAGCTCTTTGTGGTCTTGCAGTGTTGCCCAAGCTGGTCTCTAACTCCTTGACTCAGTGATCATCCTGGGCCACCCCAGTCTTCAGCCTGCTGGGGTTATAGATGTGAGCTACCGCACCAAGTCCATTTTCTGTTTTCTTGGCTTGTTGACTCCAATTGGGAATCAACAGGGCAGCAATTACACTTGGTATGGTAACAAGTGATTTTTTAAAAACAAATTTCAAAACTATTTTAAATTTTAGAACCACATGATCTTTAAAATCTGATAGTCTACTAAATAAAGTTTCTTTGAAGTAAAAGCTCATGATTGAATGTGTAAACTACTTCATAGCCTGAACTTGAAGATAGTGTTGCATATCTTGAAATGTTTTATAACAATTTATTGTTGGAAGAAAAACTCCGTACTCTATTCCTAGGGTTGTTATCATGGAATCAAAAACAAAACAAAAAACCTGATATCTTAAAAGTTACTTATACCCAGCACTTTGGGAGGCTGATGTGGGAGGATTGCTTGAGCCCAGGAGTTCAAGACCAGCCCAGGCAACATACTGAGACCTCCTCTCTACAAAAAATAAATAAAAATTATTAAAAAAAAAAAAATTAGCTGGGCATGGTGGCCTGCACCTATAGTTCCAGCTACTCGGGAACTTGCAGCAGGTGGATCATTTGAGCCCAGAGGTTTGAGGTTGCAGTGAGCCATGATAACGCCATTGCACTCTAGCCTGGGCAACAGTGAGACCCTGTCTCAAAAAAAAAAAGGCCGGGCACAGTGGCTCACGCCTGTAATCCTAGCACTCTGGGAAGCTGAGGAAGGAGGATCAGTTGAGCTCAGGAGTTCAAAACTAGCCGAGCAAGAATGAGACCCCATTTCTAATAGAAAAATTATCTGGGCATGGTGGTGTGCACCTGTAGTCCCAGCTACTTGGGAGGCTGAGGCAGGAGAATCTCTTGAGCCCAGGAGTTTGAGGTTGCTGTGAGCTATGATGATGCCATGGCATTCTAGATGGGGCAACAGAGCTAGACTCTGTCTCAAAACAAAATGAAACAAAAAAATTTACTTTCACAAAGGATTTCCAACTCCCATCCCCTGTTGGAATATTAGTGTTCATCCTAATTTATTTAGGAGAGGGAGAAGAAAAGGTACAGAATAGAGTTTTCCCTTATTACTGTGCATTAAACAGTTTTAGAAAATATTTAAAGGTTACATCTTTGTAAAATACCCAGGTCATTTTCCTGTAGGTTTAGAATACAGCCAGGGAAGTGTGTGTGTGGTTTTTTTTGTTGTTGTTTTGTTTTTTTAGTTCAGTAGCTTTAATTTTATCTGCAAAGGGAAATATGCATTTTTTTTAAAAGCCTCCCAGCCAAGTCAAGATAATAAACTGAGTCTGGAGTCTGTCACTATGCTATAGCACAGACTCCTCACAGATCAAATCAGATTATCTATACCCAAACTTCTTGCTGTATCAGTGTTTTTGTGTGACACCAGACAAATATGTTTACATCTTGAATTTATTGTAGTGTTTGCTAAAAACACTAGAAGGGCCTTGCTTTAAAATTGGTCTCACTTAGAACATACTCTCACACAGATATGGCCTTGGGCCCAGATACCTGTAACTGGGCAACTAAATCACCTCTTAGATTCTGCGCATTGGATATTATTTTGTAACTGTATGTTAACGTTACATTTTAATGAATCAGAGTTTAATTTAAATTTTTCTAAGGGATATACACTTTAGTAATGAGTTCTAGGTTGTAGTTTAACAAAAGGTATGGCTCCAGAAATTAAGAAGAAATTGTGGAGTGACATCTCAGAATATGATACCAAGTTGCTCATGACAGAAACCTCGGTGTCACCTTTGACACATACCTGTTTTTTAGTCAGTCACCAAACCTGTTAAAACTGTGCTCTAATTATTTTTGGGGTTTGTTTCCCCATCTCCACTGCCTCTGCCCCAGGCCAGGGACCATCCAAATCACTGCAGTAGCCTCATGTCCTCCCCCTGGAGTCCTTCTCCAGCTTGTACCCCAAATGAGCTTTGTAGAAAACCGGATGAGATCACCTTCACTCTCTCCCTTGAAGTCCTTGGTTTTCTTCCCACTGCCCTTAGGCTAAAGTCCATAAACCTTCACACTTCCCAGGAGGCCCTGTTTGTCTGGTTGGCCTCTGGCTGCCTCCGACTTGGCTCCTGACTCCTCCCTCCTTCTCCCATTGCACCCTCCATCCTGGCTACACTGGACTGAATCTGCCCGCCCTCACTGTTCTCTATGTTGCATCCTGTGCCTGGAACATTCTTCCTCCCGTCCTACCTGATTAGCCCCGGGCTACTTTTCCAGTCTTGGTAGAAACCGCACTTCCCCAGAGAGGGAAGCCTTGCCTTCCCAGCAACCCAGGCTAGGTCCCGGTAACACTGTCCCCGGCGCAGCACGCTGCTTGCTCGCAGTGGCACCTTTGTCGTAGTTGAATTACAGTAGTTGGAATTATTTGTTAGTTGCCATCTCCTTTTTTAGACTGTAAGCACCGTGAAAGCAGTCATCATGTGTGGTTTTTCACTGAATCTGCAGCACAGAGCACAACACCTGGGGTATAGAAGGTGTTTATTAAATATTTGGTGATTCCTTTTTTTTGTATTGGGAAGTAAAGGGGTCTACAAAATTTGAATATTTAATTTGTTTTAACTGATGTTTAATTCTCCTAGAGTTGCCAGATCTATTTCATTTAACCATTTTGGTTTAGACCAAGGGTTGGCAGGCTAAGGCCTGTTGGCTGTTTTGGAAATAAATCATTCTTGGAACACATCCATGCCTGTTCTATCTATTGCCTATGGCTGCTTTTGCAACAGAGACTGTGTGGCCTGCAGTATCTAAAACATTTGCTGACTCTCGGCAGGAAAAGGTTGTCAACCCTTGGATCAGGACATTTTAAAAAATCATTCTTTCCCATCGTTCTTCAAGCTTCAAATGGGGCATAATCTTCAACTTTCTTGATGACTGCACCATGAACTCTTGCTGTTTTGTTACTGTGTAGGGATGCCTATGGAGTTTATGTAGAGCTCTCGTTTTTCAAATTTGCTTTTTACTCACTGTAGGCTTTTATTTCTCGTATTTGTGCCTGCCGCTCACACGGGGCCCTTACCCCTTGCTCTGAATGTGTGACTTATGACCCTCTGTGAGCTAAGGAATGAGATTACTAGGCTTTTCAGAATTAATGTTTAAAGAGTAAGAGGTTCAGAGGGAGTCCTGCAGGGCTCCTCTGTAAGTAAAGCACAGGAGCTTTTTGTGCGTAGGGAAGTAAGACATCCAGTTTGACTGTTTTCAGAGGCCTTCTAGGTGGATCCGTGTCTGTTCCAGTTAGCCGAGATCGTTGGCTGAACGACAGGCTTAGGATAAGTGAGGTAGTGCTGTACCGGCCCATATCACACACTGTTGCATAAGTCCAGGTTTATACAAGTGGAAGGTTGCTACGAATCAAGTTTCCAAACTTTCCAGCTCATTGTGAGTTTCGTGCTCTGATACATACTCAGGTAGAAAGTCAACTCCAGCTCCTTACGGACATTCACCTTTACACTTTAAACTAACACCCTGCACCCTGGCTTTCTGCCAGAATATTTTCTTTCCCAGTGGCTGGAAACTGATTAGCTAGATGGGAGAACAAAGGTGCCTTTGTACTGGGGCATATTGCTTTTGAGAATTTAGCAGAGAGCATTCAAATGGAGTCTGGATGTGATGCCAAATTATGCAGATTTGGGGTTTTTTTGGTCAGGTTTCCCATGAGTAGGTATTTAGGCAAACTTGATTTTGTTCTCAGTTTGTATGGTCTGGAATTTCCCATATAGATACTATGTGGGCTTTCATTTTTGATTACTTTGAAATAAAAGCATATGTAATTTTGAGAAAACAGAGCAGTAGAGGACTATTCTTAATAGAATTTAGGCCAAATTTTGCCAAAAGTATTCTTGTGCCAGTGGATTTATGTCCAGAGCCATATTATAAACTTCTGTCTCTGTAAGAAGACAGTGTAAATACTTTTAAAATGAAGAACGAAAGTGTCCCCGGGGTGAAGGGAGAAATGCCAAAACAATAAGCTACCCCTAGTCTTGTTTATTAATCTGAAACTAGGTTTTAAAGAGTGTTGATGAAACATCAGAAAATAATAGTAAAGCTCTCCATACTCTGACACACCATTGTTATTTAGCACTCATTATGTGAACTTGGAAGATGCTGGCCTAGTAGAAAACCTAGGTTCCAGTTCTTTCTCAGTAACTCATGTTGTACCCTTAATTTCCCAGCCTCTATAAAGTGAAGATGATAAGAGCTCACTGGGGCGGAGTGAGAGAGAATGTAAACTGAAGCCCTGGAGATGGTCATACTAGCGTTGTTTGTAGCAGTAGCCGAGGCTGGGATTTTGAACTGTTTCTTTTGCGGGGTGGGGGAGGGTCCCTTTTCCCTTTTATTCTTATTGAAGTATTTTTTTTATCTTTGGAAGTTTGGCTTTTTAGTTTATCCTCATTTCAGTTATTTTTTAAAATATGATTTCAACCTTTGTTCCTGTATTGATTTCATTTCTTTTTTTACCTCTCCTTATCTGATGGGATGTTTTATCTATAGAATATCTTCCTTCAGCCATATAACTTACAATATCTTCTGTTAGGTGTTCTGTTTTGCTTTAGTTTATGTCAGGTTATAAATTGGTGGCTTTAGGAATAAATTTTTCCATCCTCAGATGTATTTGGCCCAAACAGATTTTTTTGTTGTTGTTTAGTTAGGTGGCAGAAATTAAAAATGGGAAGATTTTAACTAAAAACAAGGCTTTCTGGCATGAGAACACCTGCCTGACACAGAGGAGCAGGTAGGTTGTTTTTTTTTTGTTTGTTTGTTTTTTGTTTTTTTTGAGACAGAGTCTCAGTTTGTTGCCCAGACTAGAGTGAGTGCCGTGGCATCAGCCTAGCTCACAGCAACCTCAAACTCCTGGGCTTAAGCAATCCTCCTGCCTCAGCCTCCCGAGTAGCTGGGACTATAGGTATGCGCCACCATGCCCGGCTAATTTTTTGTATATATATTTTTAGTTGGCCAATTAATTTCTTTCCATTTATAGTAGAGATGGGATCTCGCTCTTGCTCAGGCTGGTTTCGAACTCCTGACCTCGAGCAATCCACCCGCCTTGGCCTCCCAGAGTGCTAGGATTACAGGCGTGAGCCACCGCGCCCAGCAGCAGCTAGGTTTTTTAAATGGGGCAGCAGCTCTCCAGTTTGCCAGAGTCCTCCCCATTCCCTATATGTCACCACCACTGAGACAAAATGCCATTGCACTTTTCAGTTTTTTGTGAAGTGAAAAGTTAGAAATCTTATACCTCTGCCTCTTTGAAAATTGAATTGAAAGATGAAGAATTCCCCCGGAAAACTGAGGGAGAAAGTGTTTATTTGCAGAAGACCAAAATTCCTGTGTGTTCAACGTGTACCAGCTTCACTTAATTACATTCTCTGCCCACCCAGCCACTAGTGCAGGTGTACGATTTTGCTCCTTTGGTTTACCTTGAGAATCACGTGTCCCATTTTGTATCTCTGAGTTTAATATGATAAATGTACAAATTGCAGGTTTTTTTAAACAAATGAAGGACAAGTATATTTTAAGTACTGGCTTAAAATCTTTCAGGATGCCTTTGTAAGATCTATCACAATCTCATTTACCATATTTAATGTGGTTTAATAGTCGAGCTTTATCAAATTTTAACTTCAACATTTGGTAATGTTGTGATGTATATTTGAGATGGCCACCTAGTGGTTTTTTCTGGTATGGCAGTTTACTACTGTACTACATTATGGTTTGATTAGAAGAGGCTAATATTTAGCTAGTACATATTTATGTACCAAATGTATTTGTGTTATCTTTTTTGTACATACTCAGCTTTAAGTAAATGGATATTTTTACAGCATTTCTATAATTCTTTTATTTTATTTTTAAACAGAAGAAGCAGACTATAGTGCCTTTGGTACAGACACGCTAATAAAAAAGAAGAATGTTTTAACCAACGTGTTGCGTCCTGACAACCATAGGAAAAAGCCACATATAGTCATTAGTATGCCCCAAGACTTTAGACCTGTGTCTTCTATTATAGATGTGGACATTCTCCCAGAAACACATCGTAGGGTTCGTCTTTACAAATACGGCACTGAGAAACCCCTAGGATTCTACATCCGGGATGGCTCCAGTGTCAGGGTGACACCACATGGCTTAGAGAAGGTCCCAGGGATCTTTATATCGAGGCTTGTCCCAGGAGGTCTGGCTCAAAGCACAGGACTATTAGCTGTTAATGATGAAGTTTTAGAAGTTAATGGCATAGAAGTTTCAGGGAAGAGTCTTGATCAAGTAACAGACATGATGATTGCCAACAGCCGCAACCTCATCATAACGGTGAGACCAGCAAACCAGAGGAATAACGTTGTTAGGAACAGTCGGACTTCCGGCAGCTCTGGCCAGTCTACTGATAATAGCCTTCTTGGCTACCCACAGCAGATCGAACCAAGCTTCGAGCCAGAGGATGAAGACAGTGATGAAGATGACATTATCATTGAAGACAATGGAGTGCCACAGCAGATTCCAAAAGCTGTTGCTAATACCGAGAGCCTGGAATCCTTAACACAAATAGAACTCAGTTTCGAGTCTGGACAGAATGGTTTTATTCCCTCTAATGAAGTGAGCTTAGCACCCGTAGCAAGTGGCACAAACACAGAATTTGAAACACATGCTCCAGATCAAAAACTCTTAGAAGAAGATGGAACAATCATAACATTATGAAACCATTGTTTGAATGTTTTCTGAGTCCTCACTCAGATGCCATGGGGACTTGTACATTTGGCTAGTTTAAAGCATATATACCTCTGAACCAATGATGTGGAATGGGCATGAGAAAAATAATATTGCAAGCTTAGAATGTTGTTAAAATAGTAGTTTGATAATTGTTAATATAAACTTTGGTGGATCAGAGGTGAATTTAACTCTAAAAACAAAGGGGCCTTTGCTGATGAAATTATGTGCTTTTGTTATTTTGTCTGTGGAAAACTGGATGTTAAAGCACATTCTCAGAACTATGTGAGAGGACTAGATCATTTCTGCTTGAAGTGGTTGCATATTTAACCTGCTGTGCAGAGCCCAGTTAATTTTTCCTTTAATATATTTTTAAAATTCTAATGTGAAGAAGTCTGATTCTATCTCTTTTGGTACATTGGGGGCCTCAGCTGTTATGTTCCCAGTATTTTATTTTGATTGTTTTAGTGTTCCTCTGTTACTGATTGTAACAAATTATTTTATAAATGTATTTTTTTCTGTTTCTAAGAAATCAAACCACTTGGCTGTTTTCAGGAGTTCCTTCCCATGTTATATAAAGTGTTGAAGCTATGTTTCTAAATTTTGAAACTCTGTAATGTTTGTTCAAGTTGGTGTTTGTCCATCCTGTAGCTTTCATATTTACAAACTAATCCCATGTAGGTATAATTTATGTTTTAAAGGCAATTCCAGTGACTCTGGAAATATGGGAGACTCTTTTAACCTATTCCCCGTCCTCATTCCCAATCTCATTGGAAATCATTCCTTTTGTTGTTAGTGTATGTGTTTTGTTGGTGTGCTTTTATACTTTTTATGTATTCAAGTATGAATCATTTTGGATTAAAAATGCACCCAAATTAAGAGATTTTTACACACAGGACAAACTTGTGCACTTTTTATATTAATACAAAAAAATTGGGTTTTCCTTCAATGGGATTTGTAGAAACACTGCCTACACTTTATGAAAAATATGTAGTATTCTCCTATGACAGGTAAATCTTATCACTATTAATTTTATGAGGCTATTTATTACTTTCCAGTGCATCCACTTAGAACATGTTAAGAGTAAGGCTGCTAACTTTCATTCCTTGCCTGATTTCATTGTACAATGTGCACAAGCACAATGGTATGCTTGTATATAGAAACTAAGAATATTATGAAGTTCATAAGTTCCCTATGACTTATGAAGAGTTATTTATTAATTTTATGGTAGGACTAGTATGAATACCTTTTTAACAATTGTGTGCTGTTAAAACAATGAAGATTCAAATGACTCCGTTTTGAAGGATGTTTTCTCTATATGATAAAATATATGAAGAAGTCTTGATTCAATGAAGATCACTTGACTCAGAATACTTAATGTATTCTGTTCACATTACCATTAAGCATATTATCAGTAAACTATTAACTGACTGCACATTATATAATACAATGTACTTTTTGTTGAATTCACAGTTCTTCCATTTATATACCACTTTTTTTGTTAATAGCATTCCAGCTTTAACATTCTGTGAGTCTTATAAATTTGACTCTTGAATGGCAAAATAATGTTAGTATGTAGAAGGTTAAATTTCATTTATAATATAAGTGGTGCAGGGGTTCAACATTTTAAGTAAAAATATTTTTACACACTACCTCTCTCTCTCTTTTTTTTTTTTTTTAACAAAGTTTTAACATCAGAACTTTTCTCTTGGGGGAAAAATACTTCAGGGCTTGACTTTTTGTACAAATTTTAACTATAAAATACAGATTTATCTTGTATGCATTCATGAAAATGGAAATCAAAGCTGCTAGGGCTTTTTGTTTTAATTATCCTGTTAAGGGTATATTATATGTCAATGGTGTTTTCAACTTGATCTCTGTCATTTAAATTACTGGTGAAATAATTGATTACTGGACATATTGTAAAACCAATATTGGCTATACAATAACATATCAATTCATTGGTAGTCAGAATCAATTATTTCAAGTGCACCATATTAACAAAAATCAGTGGCTCCAATGTAAAATTTTATAGTACTAAATGTCAAGCCTAACTGTGAATTTTGTTCTGTATCTTAAGTAAATTTATGATAATGTTCTTGAGCTATCAACAAAATATATGTACTTTTGTGAACTATGAATTTTCTAATTAAATTTTACATGCTATAACATGATTTTTACATGAATGATACTTTGTTTAAACTATCAAATGTCAGTATTTTACTACAATTTTATTATAAAATGTACATTATCACTAAATGAACTTTGATTTTAAAAATCAAATTAGCTTTAGTTGTATATTATTTTTTACAAATAAAGATAGACTTGTATAAAGGCTACTTTCTTGTTTGAAATTATATGAAAAGTCACCCACAAATATTTATCAAGCACCCACTGTATAAAAAAGGTAGGGAGAAAACTATTAACTTATAACATGATCCTTTCTTCCTTTTAATTGTTGAAAGATAAACACCAAATCATACGTACATTTACTGCAACTATGGATGACCATATGACTATGGGTTGGAAGGTAACAGTTAAAATGTAGTTAATTCTGATAGTGTGAAAGATTTTGCATGATATTCACCCAAAGCTATCTTTAACATCGTTAAGATTGTTTGAAACAAAAGTAGTTTGTACTATGACAATTTATCTTCTGAAATTCAGATTCCCTTAGTTATACTTATTATCACCTATATAGTATTGCCTGTATGGATTGAATTCAATTTATACTGAAAAATTTAAAAGGCCCAAGATAAAACCAACCCCTCCTGAGCCATTTCTAATCCCAAATTAGCCACCCTGTCTCTGGTTTACTTCATCTTTGCACTAACTCCTCTCCCAACCAGTTTAGAGAATAATCCTTCCAATTCCTTTCCTCCAATTTAAAAACATTGAAAAATCCCCTGAGTATAAATTGAACACCATGGATTGGGTTGCATTCAGTAGTTGATAACTCGTCCCTAAACTAAGACATCTCTTTCACCCCCAAAATATGACCCCAGTGTAGTTTGTATCTAAAATCCCTGCCTAGTTTCTAGGTCTGGGCAAGAACTTGATAAATTTGATTTTGAGGAAAAAAGTTTACAAAGAAAAGCAAACCCATCTCTTCTGATTGTGTGCCTTTGGGTGCTCCAGTGTTTACCGGCGACTGATGAAACCACTCCTGATTGTTTGATTTTCCCTTTTAGTTTGATGGAAGGTTTAATTTGCATAGTGAAGCTCTAAGAGCGTGTGTGTATCAGTGACTCAGCAGCTGAGCCCTGCACACAAGTTCGAGAGTGCCTTGCTTTGAAGACTTTGAAAGTCTTCGTTGTTACCTTGTGACAGCCTGTCACTTGGTGGCAGTGGCTGTTACCTGCAGGGCAAAGCAAAATCTAGCTGTGCCTCCTAGTTTATATCATTTGTATGCTACTTAAGTGCTGTCAGAAAAGATACTTTAGAAACCAAAATTAAGACTTCATTGCCCACAAGAAGTACAATTTGCAGTCTAATGATTGTCATTGGGTTGACATCTGGCTATCAGAAGGTAAATATAAAGGAAATTAATCCGTCAGATTACACAAAAAGTCCTTAGTGTATAGCAGTCTACCAACTTCTTCCCTAAAAACAAGTAAGATGTAGATAGATAATATTTTAAAAGCTAACGTGTTGATCTGGTTGCTTTACAACATTTGATGTGTATTTTATGAATTAATATTAAAATGCAAGGCCTGGTGCTATGGGTCACACCTGTAATCCTAGCACTCTAGGAGGCCTAGGCGAGTGGATCGTTTTGAGCTCAGGAGTTCGAGACCAGCCTGAGAAAGAGTGAGACCCCTGTCTCTACTAAAAAAATAGAAAAAAATTAGCTGGACAACTCAAAGTATATATATAAAAAATTAGCCAGGCATGGTGGCACATACCTGTAGTCCCAGCTACTTGGAAGGCTGAGGCAGGAGGATTGCTTGAGCCCAGGAGTTTGAGGTTGCTGTGAGCTAGGCTGACGCCATGGCCCTCTAGCCTGGGTGATAGAGTGAGACTCTGTCGCAGGGAAAAAAAAAACAGTGGAGTTTTATTTACAAGTTGCATTTAGGTGTTTTTCCATTTATAAAAGCTGTCTTGGGGATGAAGTTTATTCTAAAAGCAGTATTCTCTGTGTAATAGAATATAGAGAAAATTGAATGCCCTTAATATATAGTTCATTATAATCCCACTTCTTGAGTGCTCTCTGCTTAGCTACCTTTCTGAACCCAGTGGTGATTTTCTCTGGCTTGGACCTGAATAAGAGGAAAACGCCCAATGATACCTAAATCTGTGAACGGTGGACCTGGTCAATGGTCATATTTTTCAGAGTGTTAATTGGGATGCTCTTGCCTTGAAATTCTTTGGATAGTGAATAAACCTAACTTCAATTGACTTGCATCAAAAAGAATGTATTGGCTCATGCAACTGAAAAATCAGGGCTAGAATGTTGGCACTGATGTTGTCTAGGCTTTTGCTGTCTCATAGGACTTTCTGCTATGATGGAAATCTGTACTTGCTCTGCCCAGAGAGTAGACACCAGCCCACATGTGGCTACTACATATCTGAAGTGTAGCTAGTGCAACTGAGAAACTGAATTTTTAACTTTATGTCAATTTAATTTAAATTTTTTCTCCACAGGCAGGGTCTTGCTCTGTTGCCCAAGCTAGAGTGAAGTGGTGCAGTCATAGCTCACTGCATCCTGGAACTCCTGGGCTCAAGTGATCCTCCTGTCTTGGCCTCCCTCATAGCTGTGACTACAGGCACACACCATCAGGCCTGGCTGTTTTATTCTTATTTTTTTGCAGAGACAGGGGTCTTGCTATGTTGTCCAGGCTGGTCCCAAACTCCTGGCCTCAAGCAATCTCCCCACCTGGGCCTTCCAAAGTGCTGGGATTATAAGCATGAGCCACCATATCTGGCCTTAATTTAAATTTAATAGGCACATGTGGCTAGTGGCCACTATATTTTACAGCCAGACTAGAATCCCTCTCCATTCCTTGCTTTTGCTTTCCTCTGTTGGCTTTTTTCCCTCAGGCAAGTCCTTGTGGTGGCAAAGATGGCCTCCAGCAACTTCATCCCATTCTGACACATGAACAAGCACCAGCAAGGAAGCTGGTCTTCCCCAGAGGCACCTCTCATTGGCCCTTTTTCAGTCATGTAACCATCCCTAACCCAATCCCTGTGCCATGCTTGGGTCATGTGCCCAAGTCTGGACCTATTGGGGGAGGAGCATGGTTTCCAAAAGAAAAATCAGGGAATCAGGCCATTACCACCAGAAAAAGGACTGCTGGGTTTGACACAGTGGGTGTTGCTTGTAGCTTTAAGAAGTATTTGCGGCCAGGTATGGTGGCTCACGCCTATAATCCTAGCACTCTGGCAGGCTGAGGCGGGAGGATCACTCAAGGTCAGGAGTTCGAAACCAGCCTGAGCAAGAGTGAGACCCCCATCTCTACTAAAAATAGAAAGAAACTAATTGGCCAACTAAAGATTTATAGAAAAAATTAGCCAGGCATGGCGGCGCATACCTGTAGTCCCAGCTACTCGGGAGGCTGAGGCAGGAGGATTGCTCGAGCCCTGGCGTCTGAGGTTGCTGTGAGCTAGGCTGACGCCACGGCACTGCAGCCCGGGCAACAGAGTGAGACTCTGACTCCAAAAAAGAGAAGTATTTAGTATAAATTTTTTATTAAAGAGGGAGTTAAAAGCATAAAGTGCCATATAAAAGGTACATGGGGATAGAGAGCAGTCTTCTATCAAAGGAAAATGGTAAAAGTGGAAATGAAATTTGGGCCCAGTGGCAGCGTTCTGTATTGAAAGGGAAAGTTTAAAACTCATGAACGTGTCTATATTAGGACTTGTGTTTTCAAGTATTATTGCTTATTTTGATTCTATTTAAAATAAAGCTGTAGCTGGGTGCAGTGGCTCATGCCTATAGTCCCACCTACCTGGGAGGCTGGGGTGGGAGGGTCATTTGAGGAGTTTGAGGTTGCTGTGAGCTATGACAAAACCACTACACTCTACCCAGGGCAACAGAGAAAGACTCTGTCAATCAATCAATAAATAAATCTGACACAAGTTGAATATGTAAAGAATGTATATAAATACAATACAAACTTCAATCTGAAATGGCAGGAAGTTCAAATGTTATTACTTTCAAAATACAGAATAGAGGCCAGGCCCAGTGGCTCACGCCTGTAATCCTAGCTCTCTGGGAGGCCGAGGCGGGAGGATCGCTCAAGGTCAGGAGTTCGAAACCAGCCTGAGCAAGAGCAAGACCCCGTCGCTACTCTAAATTGAAAGAAGTTAATTGGCCAACTAAAAATATATAGAGAAAATATTAGCCGGGTGTGGTGACACATGCCTGTAGTCCCGGCTACTCGGGAGGCTGAGGCAGGAGGATCGCTTGAGCCCAGGAGTTTGAGGTTGCTGTGAGCTAGGCTAACCCCACGGCACTCTAGCCCGGGCAACAGAGTGAGACTCTGTCAAAAAAAAAAAAAAAATGCGGAAAAGAGAGAGCCATGGGCTTAGAGAAGGGGTTGCAACTTCGCACGCCCAAAGGGCCAGAGTGGGTCTGGGTGGGTGGGGCTGGTAAGCTGGAGACACTCCCCCCGCCCCCACGAGGCAGGGTCTACCACATGCCGTGATTGCTTTTGGGGATGTGTGGGCCTAGTGTTGTCAGCTCGTCTAACTTTTCAGAAGATGCCAGAAATCCAGAATTCCATATGAAATGTCTTGAGTTTTGAAACAGTGCATAGGGCAGACAGAACAGATCCATCAGTGGGCTGGCCTGCGGGCTGCCTGGGTGCCACCTGGGTGCCACCTGGGTGCCACCTGGGTCCCAGAACGCTAAGGAACCATGCGCTGTCGATGGCTCCATTCCCTGTGCTGTTCGGCCGTGTCCTCAGAGTGTTGCAGTGAGGATCACATGAGCTCACACCTCTGAAGGGTTGAAGACAGTGCCCGAGGCCTAATAAGCACTCATGAATGTCAGCTGTTCTGTTTGTTTTTCAGGGAGAGGACTAGGACCCAAAGGGATTCTGCAATTGGCTCAAGGCAGTGACAGAGAGACGCCTCTTCTAGCTCACTGCGACCCAACGGTGTGGTTCCCGGACTAGCAGCAGCATTGGCACCAGCTGGCAATATAGATGCCCCGGTCCCACCTGTTTTACCGAATCTGAATCTCTGCCGGTGGGGCCCGGCAGTGTGCATTTTAACCACATGGTTTATGAGCACATTACAGTTTGAGAAGTTCTGGAATCCAGCTCTCTTCTGCATCTCTCCTTAGCGCTCAGCAAACCTGCTTTCATGAGCATGGCTTATTAATTTCTTCTAAAATTCACAAAGCTGCGTGAAAAGCCACCATGTACTCCTCTTGTGCATAGTGTACCCTTCAGTGGCTTGGTAAAGGGGAGCCTCAGTCCCCAGCCTGAGACTGCAGAGCGCCCCTCTTCCTAGCTTGGTAAGATCTGACATCAGAATTGCAGTTTT
>VSMD01140858.1:0-23450 GCA_008750895.1 Mirza zaza
CTGAGAGTTTCTCGGGACAGCACAGGGGTCTGCTCTAGGGCCCTCTAGTTGACAGCTGAGGAGCTTTAGTGAGCACAGTAGAGACGATCCACCTGAAGGCAGAAGGAACCCTACAGCGCCCGGCCCCACCTACCCACTGTCAGCCCTAGAGCCTTGCCCTCTGCTGGCCTGCTGCTTCATCCTCCAGGTGCTAGGGGGACAGGCCCACCAGGATGACAGGGGCCCTGGGAGGCCCCAGAGTATCACCTAAGCAGAAAGCCTGCTGGTTGATCTTTGTTAGATCCTCCAGGATGTGGTTCTCACTGATGCCACTTACACAGTCCCTCTCTCCCCAGGCCTGTGGGTCCCCATTGCCCAGCTCCTGCCCACATTCCTGCTTGCTTCCCCCCCCCACAGCCATCATGCCTCGCCGCCACCGCCACCATCACAGGAGTCAGCGCCGCAGGGTTCAGGGAGGCCTTCGGGCCCAAAGAGAGGCACAGCGCCTGGTGGGTGCACAGTCTCCCAGGGCTGAGGAGGAGGGGGCGGCTTCCTCCTCCTCTACTGTGACCCCGGGCACCCTGGAGGAAGTGCCAGCTGCTGCCACACCGAGTCCTCTCGGAAGTCCTCAGAGAGTCTCCTCCTCCCCCACTAGCCTGGCTTCTAATCCAGGGCAACATTCCAATCAAGGCTCCAGCAACCAAGAAGAGGAGGATCCAAGCAGGTCCCAGGACCCGGCAGACCCAGTGTCCGTGCAACGAGAGGCACTAGAAGAGAAGATATCTGATTTGATTCATTTCCTGCTCCTCAGGTATCCAATCAAGGAGCTGATCACCAAGGAAGAAATGCTGGATATTGTCATCAAGGATTACCAAGATCACTTCTCTGATATCTTCAGAGAAAGCCTCACACTGCATGCAGCTGGTCTTTGGCATCGATGTGAAGAAGGTTGACCCTGCTGTCTAGTCCTACATCCTCGTCACCTCCGTGGGCCTCACCTACTATCAGGAGGTGAATGATGACAAGCACTTTCTCAAGGTTGGCCTCCTGATAATCATCCTGTGCTTGATCTTATTTAGGCAGATTGTGCCCAGGAGGAGGTCATCTGGGAAGTGCTGGGTGTGATGGGGGTGCATGCTGGGATGGAGCATGTAATGTTCGGAGAACCCTGGAGGAAACTCTTCACCCAGGATTAGGTGCACAAAGGGTACCTGGAGTACTGGCATGTGCCCAACAGCGATCCTGTGTGTTATGAGTTCCTGTGGCGTGCGAGGGCTCATGCTGAAACCAGCAAGATGAAAGTACTGGAGAATGTGGCCAAGGTCAATGGGGGTGATCCAAGTTCCTTCCCACTCCTTATGAAGAGGCTTTGGGAGATGAGGAAGATGGGTTGTGAGCAGGAGTTGCAGCCAGGACAGATGGGGGGGTAGGGCCATTGCACATCTAGGTCCCCTTCCAGCGGCTCCTCCTGCCCCATGAGAAATGAGTCATTCTTTACTCCATGTTTGAAGGGATCAGCTAGTGCTTTAAGGTAGTGGAGGGCCCAAGAAGTTTGGGAAAACCACACGTGCATGACATTTTTTGCTCCTGTTACATTTTGGTGACTTAGAAATTAATCTTTGTTTTACTTTTGGAATTTTACAAATTTTATTCTGTTTCATAGATTTAATTAGCTTCAGCATCTAAGTTGGTGAATGATATTGACCACACATTTAATTTTGCTATATCAAAATTAAGAGTTTGCTATTTTGTAAAACAAATGGGGAAACTTTCCATTTCATTTTGTTGCTTGGAACAAGGTGGAACTGGAATTTCATTGCAATAGGAATTTTCTTGGAAATGTGAAAGAATGTTGCATGTAAGGAGTTATGAGATAGAGAAAGGCAATTTAAAGACAGTTATTTCTTGGCATCTTATTCCTTTTCACATTTTCTATGAAATTAAAATGTATGTGTGTTTATGAATTTGCTTGGCTTATTTGATAATGCAGGAGAAATTTAATCTCAATATTAATCTCTCCCTGCTCACTGGCACATTTGTTCCCCAAATATTCATTAAGCATCTGTTCTTTGGAAGGCCCTGGGTTCACGGAGACACTAGGGTAAGCCAGACCCGCCCCTGCCCATAGAATGAGAGAGTCGAGGAGCTGCAGTCATATAATTAAGTTGGTGAGATGCCCTCTAAGTCCTAAAGAACAAGTGACAGAAGAGTTGAAGGGTGATGCTTCTGATGAGAGCAGTTGTGTGTGGGTGCTCTGAGCCAGGGCGGTTTGGGGCTTTGGGAAACTGCCGTTCCTTCTGTGGGAGTTGGTTGTAATGAAGCAGGGTGGTGGCAGGGCCAGACTCTCAGACCATGTGACTCGTGACTTAGGGTTGAGAGCAAAGCCTAGAATGGAGAACTGCCCTGGGCAATTCCTTCTGCATGGTGAGTGAAGCAGAGAGGAATCTCCCCGTGGGGCAGATGTGGAAGGTGTCCCGTGCTCTTGTCCCACTGCAGCTGAACACAGTGCAAGAACCAAGTGATTGATAATCACCGTCTGCAGAGATTTCCTGAGAGATAAAAGTGAGTCTCCCATTGAGTGAGGCCAGTAAGGGCACTGGCCAGGTATTCATCTGCCCAGCTGGGAGAACCAGAGCTGACCCTGTTAAAAATGATGTTTTGATTAGGTTATCACAAGTGTAATTTGGCCAATTGTAAGCAAAACCCTAGATTTTTGGTGGTGATGAAATGAATTAAAATAGTGGTTGGCCTGGAAAAGCAGCTGGGAAGGAGGGAAGGAGTTGTTCCTTGACTCAAATTCCAGGAGCTTTGAGCTGTATCCAGTTGGGGAGGACTTCGGGTACCCCCAAATTTTGATGTATATTCTCCAGGAGGGAATACTCACTGAGTATTATTTATGAAACTTCCTTTGGGGCTAATTAACAATTCCCTGTCCTGTGGAGCTGCATATTCTGTGACATATCTTGGAGAACAACAGCATCAACAACATCCCGGCGTGGTAGGATCCAGGATCAAAAAATACCAGGAGTAACAGGGATCTGCCAATCATTATGGATCCAGCACACGCCAGGTGCTGTGCCAGGCGCTTTACATACACTGCACACGTTGCACCAGTCCTACTGGATGGGGCTTATGAAACCGTGTCACAGGTGAAGAACCCCATGTTCACAGGGCTTGGTCATGTTCCAGGATCACAGGGCTAGTAAGTGACAGGGCTGGGACTAGATGCCTGGCCTGAATCCTCCCCACCCCCACACTGTTCCCACTCCTCCCAGCCCGAGGCAGACCTCCTGGCTCCACTCCATTTCTCCTCACGGCACTGCATCACAGCTCTCAGGAGGGGCTCGGGAAGAAGGCCCCTGAGGCCAAGGTGCCAAGGCAGGCCTACAGAAGGTGGCAATGAGGACCACACACCCTCGGGGGTTTCCTGCGGTTGCCTCCTGGAAAGGGACTCTGCAAGGTGCATTGTGTCAAGCTCCTGCTCTGTCACAGTTGATGCTCCTGCATTCCTAGCCCTCCTCTCCTTCCTGGGCACGTGGGCCCAGTACAGTCCCAGCATTGCTGTCCCACGCCAGCACTTTCCCACATCACAGAGCCCCTCCCCTGGTGGCTCCCATGTGGCCTCCCTCCTGACCCTGGAACCTCCCTGCTGCCTCCTCTGGAGGCTGCACAGAATCACTGTCCTCCCTGTGACACAGAGCATCCCTAGGCCCTGCAGAAGCCCCCTGGCTCTCCCACAGCTCCCCCTCCTTCCTGTCCCCTCTGATAGCCACAACCCCTTTGACAGAGGAGTTCCCTCAGGACAGTGATTTTTAGACACCTGCTCATCCCTCCCTGGGAGTCCTCAGCACACCCTCTGTTTTCCCACTGGGCTGGGAGGACAGACTGGCACACAATCTACTGGTCCTGGGGCTGTAACCTGAGGGTAGACAGAGGGCTGCTGAAGCCACTGGGATAATTGCAGTGGCATCTTAACAAGTTTCTCATTTGAAGCCGGGAACGGAACACAGGAACAGATGAATGAGCGGCTGCTTTAGGTGGTCAGCACTCAAACCCCTTCATAGGTGGTAGGTGGGGAGCGGCCGCCTATTGAAGCTGAATTCTCAAAAGCCCTGGAATCCTCCCAGGAGGTGAAAAATGGTTCCTTGGACATGCTGGCTCGAATTTGGGAAGCGAAAATAATTAGCCAGCTCTCCACTGCCTCCTGTCTGGCACCTGCCCCACTGGAAAAGACTGGTTTTCAGGGCTCCTGATGGCACCTGTACAGGCGTTCAGGCATGCTCGGAGACTCACAGCTTAGGATCCAATGGAAGGAGAAAATCCTCAGCCTCCTGAGATTATCGATGGTCTTGCAAAGGGAAGTGTGGAACAATGCCAGTGAGTGAAGAAGGTGAACCCCCCCTGCTGACATTTGCATGATCGCCTTCACATCAGATGGGTTAAAGGATTTGCCAGCATCTGCCACATAGTAGGCACTTAAAACTTCAGAGAATTTCAAGGCAAGACTGATCTTGTCAGAAACTGCTCCAAGAAACGCAGAGTGTTGTCATCACAAATTATGACAGTTGCTTTTTTTGAGCACCTACTATGCAACAGTTTATGGGACTAATTTACAAGTGCTCTTACAGTTCTTGTCTTCCTCTCTTTTCTGGACACATGAGAGCACTACCTTGTGGGGACACTTGCAGTTACCAAGGGTCATGTGACCAGCCTTTGTCATGGAGATATGGTAAAAGCATTGTTTGTTTCAGTCTTAGCCAGTGTGCTATTCCTATGCTTCCTATTCCATTCAGTAGCAAACATGGCAACTTTGTGTTGAGATAGTGCAAGTCCAAAATGAAAACAGCCTGGAAAATTTGTTCCCCTGAGAGCAGGGAGCCCCTGCCAAACTACCTCAAAATTTATGTGCAGAAAAAGTAAGCTTCTGTTGACTGAATCCTTTGAAATTTCAGATTTTGTCTGTTGCATCAGCTACCTGTTACTTTAGCTGATCAATATACAACTACTATTTCTGCTTTTATTATTATTTATGTATTTACATTACAAAGGTAATACTGCATATATTCTTTTTGAAAAATTCTAAAAATACTGAGATATCATAATTCACCCTTTACAAAGTTCCTTCAAAATTCAGTCCCCTATTCAGAAGAAAACATAATTAACTATCTGCTGTGTTTTATTTTAAAACTGATTCTAGACTTTTTCATACATAAATGCTGTAGTGAGTTTGAGAATTTCACACCTAATCAAGGAAGAAGATAAAAGCAGGACATGACAGTGACATGCAACGAGCTTATTGGTCAGCACTTGGAGAGGATCTCATAGGAAGGGAAAGTCCTCTCAGCATGAGACCTAGAACTAATGACAAGGGCTCCCACCTGGAAGGGGAGGAGAGCAAGAGGACTCCCAGGGATCCAAGTGGGCTTCCATGTTTAGGTGATGTCATTGAGCAGCTCAATGGGGACAGACAGCTCTTGAAGGGCAGCTGTGGCTTGGAGTCTTTTATAGCCCCAGGGTTATGTGATCTACACCTAGCAAATGTTAGGTGCAGTTTTGCAGGGTGTGCAAAGTAGGAAGGCCCTAAATGGTTAAAAATATGCTTATTTGGGCTATTTTTAAAGCAACTACATGTGTAAAATTTGAGTTGGTTAGGGGATATTTTAGGAATGGTCTTGGTTTTACACTTCTGGAATCCATTAAAATACTGTAGTTCCTTCAAGGTTCACTTGCCTTCCTATTGTTGTCACCTATTAGTCATTTCTTCCTGAATGCTACTGCTGTCCTGCCAGTGCTTGGAGGACACTGGCCCAGCTGGCTCACTCTATGAGGAGCTCTCTCTTGCCATCATTTTGTTCTTTCACAGCATTGCACTGATTTTCATGAAAATGTGACCTTTTAAAGTTACACATAGACTAGACCAGCTCTGTCTGTTGTTGACTGTGTTAGGATCAGATACCTCTTCTACAGATATTAGAGAGGTGTCACTTGCGTTACTGATCCTGTTTGTGTTTATGGTTGTATTGACATGTTACATGTATTGTAGGCTGAATAAAGTTAATACAACAAGGTCGTGTAAGTTTTGAGTAAAACATTATCAAACAAACTTTTCCTGACCTCCTACTGGGTGTCGAGGCCCATGATGGGCACCAGGAGTACAGAGCATAACAGGTGACCCTTGCACTGAGCAGCTTGTGATCTAATGAGGGGGAGGTATGACCACATAAGGAAGTTCTTTCTGTATGGTTCCGGAAGTGCTAAGGCATACAGACCAAAAAAAAAAAAAAAATGTTATTAGAAGTATATTTGTTTCTGAGTAGAATAGTTTAGCCAGACTTAGTTTTAAGGGAGGCAACAAAGTGCATGTCTGAGAGCAGGGGCCCTGCACCCAGCCAGCCTGGATTTGAACTCTGGCTCTACCACTTCCTAGCTGTGTGACCTTGGGTAAGCATATGACCTCTCTGTGCCTTAGTCATCTCATCTGTAAACCATGGATAGAAATATTACGTACTTCATGGGGCAGTTATGAAAACTGAGCCAGGTGACATTTGTGAGCACATAGAATAGTATCTGGCATGTAGTAAATGCCAAGTGAGTGTTTATTAAAGCAGAAACTCCTGACTTTACTAGTCACTTATGTGTGGTCTCCAGATTAAGTAAGACAGCTCATGGAAGGTTTGTAAAATAGTGCTAAAACTTGTACTCCATGTGGCTGTGATGAACTTGTACTTAGCCCACTACCTAGAATGGCAAATGATCAGTAAATGGTGCATGGTTATCCTCCTCCTTGAGGCTGGTCCTGATCCTCCAATGCTCCAGAGGGTACGGTTGCATCAGTCAAACATTCTTACATCGTCTGCACCCTCCCAGTGGCCCGTCCTGGTGAAGCCCCTTAACATCCTGAATGGCTCCTGCTATCATTGTGCAGGGCCATGCAGCCATGGGCTGGGCACAAGCATTTTCTCATGTGGAGCCTCAAAATGGCCCAGGTATTTTGATTTCAGAGCCCAGTGCCTATCCACGAGTACCCTGACTTACTTTGGGATGCATAAAAATTGCTATTACAACAATAATAGTGAGCTCTTACCAGTTTATTCAACGGGTCACAGAGATTATCTCATTTGCTAAAAATAAGTAATGAACACAGTAGGCTGGAGATTCTAGCATTTGATTGAGCTTCAGTCAAATACCTGGGATCTTTATTCCTAGAGTTTCTGGCAGAGCACATGGATGGCCCCTGCCCATACTTTAAGCCTCCAATAGTGAAATCACGGTACCTATCTTGCATTTCATTCTGCCATTCACTTCTGCTGCCATTTTAGAGCACAGTCACAATAATCACTTGAAACCAGACAGCAGCTATGCAGTGAGATAAATAAGTAGACCAATGTCCTGACATCTGCTGCTCACCCCAAACATTCATTCACCAGCCTTTCATGATGTATGAGCCAGGCAGGACAAGGCCTGCATTTTTGCTGCCAATCAAATACATCCTGCTGTTATTTGGGAGGTAATTTGGAGCCTTGGCCTTAGTTGAAAATTAATATCTACAGGGTTACTCATAATTGGGACTAGCTTTCTAATAGTGCCATCATTTCCCTGCTCTTCTGAGCCCAACTGTGGGTTTTCCCATCCATCTTCTCCCCTGGTACTTGAGGATGCATGCTGTTTTGGGGAACTGGCTGTTAGTAGCCCAGGGTAGACAAAACAACCCAACACCTGCAAAGGCAATCCCCCACAGGGAAGGAGTGCCACTGAGAATAGCCAGCCAGGCAGCTTCCTGTGAAGCTCTCACAGAAACAGCTGTTTAAGTAATGGAAGTTCTGTTCTAGGGACCCCAATCCAGCTATTTTCAAATTACTTGTGAATAAATCAAAATTGTTTATTACTTAAAACCACCCAGCATCTCAAGAAAACTTATAGGCCACACCATGGGGCTTCTATTCCTAAGTCGTGTCAAGGGCCCCCATACTGCCTAGCACGTTGGAGGTAGCCAATAAACTGTGACCCAGTTTCCTAGAAGATGCCAGGCTGGTGGCGGAGCTGAAGGAAACAGAAGGCATGTCAGTGCAATTGTCCACAACTTACGTTTTATTTTGCTTATATCATAAGGTAAACTGCTCTTTCTGCTGTCCCTGCCACCTTGGCTTTTAGATGATTATAATGTTCAACCTGGAGGGGTCCTTAGAGACTGCATCAGTCTCTGGGTTACGCTGTTGTCCCCAAGGCCCTCCATAACCATTCTGATCTGATCTCCATGTACTCTGCTGCTTGTTTCTGCTGTACAAGCTTCACTGAGCTCCTGCCTTCCCTTCAACAGGCCAAGCACAATCCCACCTCAGGGGTTATCAGCCTGAAAGGCTCTTCCCTCAGACCTCTACATGGCCCGCCCATCCGTCCCTCCAGGCCTCTGCTCAAATGCCAGAGAGACCTTCCCTGACCACCTGTCCACAGCAGCTCCCACCCCATGCCCAGTAGCACATCACCTTGAGCTAATGTACTCTGTGGCACTTACTCCTACCTGCTATTTTGCTTATTTGTCTATTTGTTTGCCTCTCCCACGACGATGGCAATGGAGTGAGAAGCAGTTTTGTACATTTTTCTCAATGCTATTTCCTCAGTGTTGGAATCAGCACTCATCACATAATGGGCACTTCAAATTATTTGCTGAGTGTTGAATGCATGGATGACAGGTGTCTGAGACACTTCTGATGCAGAGGTTGGATGGGTGGTGTCTGTGTGGCCTTCACTGCTTAATATCTGGATAGTGTGACTCTGGCAGGAGTCTCCTGAAATGGCAGCGAGCATCAACACGGAGACAGTCACTGGCGCAGGGGCTCTCTCGGACTGGGAATCAAGCAGGGAATGTTATCACACATAAGAACAAACTGACTTCTTTCAAGGGCTAGCTCAGTAATGCTGGGCAATATCAGGCCTGGGTCCCAGAACATTCTGTCATTCATATTTTGTGAGCCAAAGCCAAAAGGAGATAAACAGGAAGCAGAGGTACCAACACCATGCCTAGCTTTTCCTTGTGGTTACCCATGTTGAAACCTTGATGAGTTTTGATTTCAGGGTCTTTTTGGTAGCTGAGGACTAGAAGGAAAGGCTATGATGAAAACCCCAAGGCAGAAGTAGTATGGTCTCCCTCTGTTAACAAGATGTATGGTGTCCAGGATGAGTAGTATGGGATGGAGTTGAGTGACCCTCGAGCTTTGTGAGAGTATGTTTTCTAAAATCAAGGACAGTAGAGAGTCGCTTAAAAACTGCTAATTAATGAATTCATATCTGAATCCTGGAGCCTCAACACATCTTCCATTGTGTCAATGAGGAAGAGTATGATCAAAACATGGATGTGTTCAGATTGTATGAATAAACTCATAAAAGTATAATGATACAATGTACCTCAAGCTCATGGTGTTTTGGACTGCTTGGTTGGGGTTCAGTGGTTCTCATGACAGCACTTAGAAATGGGTGTTATCAAATACTTGTTAGAAACAAAGATGAAGGGAAATATGCCTTCATGTGCCCTGTGAAGTCTTTACCACCTAGAAATGACATCCTAAGGCATTTCTGGAGTTCTGCACTTTTAGTTATTAATAAAAAAGATGACAGGGGATATGATGGCAATAAAACGTCATCAGTTTCCTAGAGTTGCCATAACAAATTACCACAAACTATGTGGCTCTTAACAACAAAAATGTATTCTCTCACAGTTCAGGAGGGTAGAAGTCAGAAATCAAGGTGCCAGTGAGGCCATGTACCCTCTGAAGGCTGTAAAACGAATCTTTCCTTGCCTCTCCGAGCTTCTGGTGGTTGCCAGCAATCATTGGCATTCCTTGGCTTGTAGCTGCATCACTCTAATGTCTGCCTCCACCTTTACATGGTAATCTTCCCTCTGTGCCTGTGTGTGTCTGTGTCCAAATTTCCCTCTTCTTATAAGGACACTAGTCATTGGGTTTAGGGCCTACTCTAATCCAATATGACCTCAGCTTAGCTTGATCACATCTGCAAAAGCCCTATTTCCAAATAAGGTCACATTCACTGGTGACAGGTGGACATGAATTTTAGGGGGACACTGTTTAACCCAGTACAACTACCTTAGTTCAGCTTCCCTGGGTGATAGACTGAGATGGAGATTTACATGCTGTTGAAAGTAGCACCTGTTAAGAGTGAGGGAAGAGAGACTGGGCAGAGGGAGGAGTTAAATTGTGATGCAGCACAGGCCTCAGCGTACCCCATGGGAAGCTCTGCGATTGAGAAGGCCCTGCAGAGATATCCCCAGTCTAGGCAAAGAGGCCAGGCCTTCGTACTGCTCCCACCCACCCCCCTCACCATTAACTCTTTGACCAGTCATCAGAAGTGGGCTACCACCAGGGAGGCAGTTTCCTTCACTGAGGGCAATTTCTGTAGAGGAACTAAGCAGCGAGCCATTATCCAGCAGCACTTTTGGCAACTGAAGGAAAGAGCACCTGGGTCATGAAGCACCCACTAGAGTCCCTCCTTGTGGTGCTCAGATCGACTTGCTTCACATAGGAAGCTCATCTCATTTGGGAATAGCTCCTCTATGATTCAGTGTGGTTCTTTTCCTGGGGAAGTTCACATGGGGAAGGGGAGTGGGACAGTTTCTGGCCCCTGCTGCTACTGCTAGCTTTGAAGCTTAAGTTGGTGTTCATGGCTTCCTTCCTCTGTCATCCACTCCAGGGTCTCCTCAGTGCCAGCCAGCACCTCTGCTGTTCTCAGTGACTCACCTGGAAGAGTAACACAGATCTGTGTCTCTGAGGGTTCTGAGTCCCTGGTCCCCATGCCCCTCTCAGGCTGTGGAAACTGCACTTGTCCATTTACCCTAGAAATATGGTGGGAGATTACCGAGACACATTCAAGTGCATCACTTGGGTGCCAAGCATGTCCCTCTGTGTTCCCATCATGTAAGAGCAGCCCTGCCTCCTCCCAGTCACCAGGGACAACACCCCCAACAGGGTGGCGACTCTTCTTCGTGCTTGCTGGTCCCACAGCATGAGAAGCCCAACGTGCCCATGACTCGTAATTCAGTTGTCAGCCAGAGCTTGGAGTTCAGGGGGAGACTCATTGTGTCTCTTGGTGGAAGCATTCTCATTGGGCGAACCAGGGTGCCTGCCCCATCAGGTAGCCACTAGCCACGTGTGGCTACTGAGTCCTTGAAATGTGACTAGTGCAATCAAGGAACTGAATTTCTGATTATATTTTATCTTAATTACACTTAAATACCCAAATGTGGCTAGTGGTGGGTGCACTGGACAGCACAGATCTAGATCCACAGAACCTAAGCTTGTAGAGCGGGAAGCATAAATTCTCATGTGGGTCACTGGGAGTGATGGTAAGCAGAGTCATCCTATACTTTGGCTCATAGGATATGGATTCTACATATTGGTGGAAAATATAATAATGACCACAGATTTAGGGTAGACATTGTGTACTGGATGGCACCCCATTGTCATATGGTACTATCTCCAATTTTGTACTTCATTTGGACGTTGAAGAAGTGTTTAAATTGCTCCATAAGACCAGCAACTTCTGAGCAGATCCTATGGTCATTCACCCACTGCACACCTTCTTTACTGTAGAGCGGTTCCCTGGGTCCCAGTTGATCTTAGGTAATATGCCATGTCAGGAGTGTTCTGTTTTCTTATATTCTGTATTTGTCTATTTGATATCCATTTATCACAGAGCCAATTATATTAACTATATTTTCTTATGTTTTGTATTCTTGATGCTCTTGTGTTTGGGGGCCTTACAGACAGACCCAGGAAGAGACTGCCCCTCCTAGGACCAGCTAATTTCTAAAGACAATAACAACTGGCCTGCTAGCACACTTTTCATATGTAAACCAACCAATTTAAAATTTACACCCCCCAACCTAACTTATATAACTCTCACACACCAAATCAATACTTCCCCTGCCCCATACCATCACAGGGCCAGGTACCAAACAACTAAAGACCACCGCTATAACCCAAAGCACCCTGGCGTTATTCAGACTAGCCAATCCTAAGATGTTTTCTCTGCACTGCCTTACCCTTCCTGAGGAAAGCAAAATAAAAACCGTGGCCCAGTGCTTTCCCCTCCTCCTTTCTGCCTCCGTATTGACATTGGTACTTTTCTCTGTGACACTGAGTGGTGCGCGGTGACTCCTCTCTATGATCTGTGAGCATAATAAACTTCTTCCTTCCAACTCTCATTCTCAGTCCCTCCTGTGGCCACACTGACATTACCATGCCATATACAACATTTACATTCTTAGAACAAGAGGATCCGACACTCTTAAGCACATCAAATAGTGGTGCTTGACAAGGCACTATAAGCAGGAAAGTCAAACTCAGAGTTGGAATGTGTGAAAATTCCAGTAACAGTGGAACTTCCAGGATGTCTTTTCCTGGAACACTGCCCTTTGCAGGGTGAAAATTGTCTGAAGCAATTAACTTTGCATGCTCTTTTTGAGGCAAGGGTTAGGGTGCTTATGGTTGTAAGCAACATAATTATATATTGTGTTAGGTAGAAGCATGACTTTGTAATTTTCTTTATATGCAGTTAAATATGGTTTAAGGAAATGTATATGGGTGCCAAGTTGACAAGTGTTGGACTGTGATGGTTAATTTTATGTATTATATTCACTAGAATACAGTCCTAAATTATTTACTCATATCCTAATCTAGTTGTTGTTAGGAAGGTACAGATGCTCCTTGACTAATGCTGGGGCTATATCCTAATAAATTCATCGTAAGTTGAAAATATAAATTGTAAATGCATCTAATACATCTAACTTACCAAACATCATAGCTTATCCTAGCCTAGCCTACCTTAAACATGCTCAGAACACTTAAATTAGCCTAAAGTTGGGCAAAATCATGTAATGCAAAGCCTATTTATAATAAAGTGCTGGAAATCTCCCATAATGTGTTTAATACTGTGCTGAGAGTGAAAAACAGAATCGCTGTATGGGTACTCAAAGTACAGTTTCTACTGTATCACTTTCACACCATCATAAAGTCAAAAAATTGTAAGTTGAACCATTGTATATGGGATCATCTATATTTTATAGATGTAATTAAAGGCCATAATCAGTTGACTTTAAGTAAAAACAATCATCCTAGATAATCTATGTGCATCTGATTCAATAAGGTGAAAGGATTTAAGGGCAGAACTGAGCCTTCCTTGAAGAAGAAATTACACTTGACTGCAGCTTCAGCTTGAGAATTCTAGGCACCAGGAGCTCCTGATGGCCTGCTCTAGAGATTTCAGACTTTCCTAGCCCCACAATCATGTAATATGTAAGCCAATTCCTTACAACACCTATAAAATGAGTATAACCTAAAAAGGACAACTGTTAGAAGGATATGGAGAAATTGGAACCCACACGCATACATTGCTGATAGGAGTGTAAAATGGTGCAGCCACTTTGGAAAACACTCAAGATCTTCAAACGGTTAAACATAAAGTCATCATACGACCCAGCAATTTCGCTCCTATGTATATACCCAAGAAAATTGAAACATATGTCAATACAAAAACTTGTACACAAATATTCACAAGAGCATTATTCATAATACTCTAATTGTGGAAAAAACAAATATATATAAACTGATGATAAACAAAATGTATATCCAGGGAAGGGCATACCTCTAACCCTTCCTAGGGAGAGGCAAAGATATAAAATGTAACCAAAATCTCAAAAAAAAAAAAAAATTATCAGGTGTCGGGCAGGTGGGAGGGGGGAGGAGGGGATGGGTATATATACTTACATGATGAGTGCGATGCTCATCATCTGGGGGATGGACACTCTTGAAGCGCTGACTTGAGGGGGAAGGGGAGGCAAGGGGAATATATGTAACCCTAACAACATTTGTACCCCCATAATATGATGAAATAAAAAATAAATAAATAAAAAGATGTATATCCATACAATGATATCTTACTCAGCCATACCCCCCAAAAAAAAGCCTAAAATCATTTTTTTTATTTTGGCATATGATGGGGGTACAGATTTATTTTAAGGTTTCAATAAATGCCCTTTCCCCCCACCCCCCACAAGTCTGAGTCTCCAGCATGACCATCCCCCAGACGGTGCACTTCTCACTCATTATATATGTATATACCCACCCACCCCCGTGCCCCTGCCCATACTCACCAGCAAACTGGTATTAAATGAGCAGCACCTAAGTGGACACATAGGTACTAAAATCATTTTAAAAGATAAAAAATAAGGAAGTACTGATACTTGCTCCAACATGGATCATGATCAACCTTTAACACATTTTGTTAAAGTATCCAGAACGGACAAATCTAGAGAGACAGGAAATATATTAGCCATTGCCAGGGGTTGTGGGTAGTGGGTAATAGGGAATGGCTTCTAATGAGTACATGGTTTCCTTTTGGAGTGACAAAAATATTCCAGAATTAGATAGTAGTGCCGGTTGCACAGCCACGTGAATATACTAAAATCAATGTATTGTGCAGTTTAAAAGGGCAAATTTTATATTGTTTGAATTATATCTCACTAAAAAATACTATGAATAAAAAGGGAGACAGTTCTCCTAGCTGTAATCTGTGAAAGAAAGAGATGCAGTATCCTACTCACAAATTTGAATTCCTGGCCCTAAAGTGGGCCGTTTCTGCTACTTGGGAGTATATAGATGGGTTACCTTCTGAGGTAGGGAAAGCAATATTCTCACATACATGCTCAACGGTGCTAAGCCATAGACTCCAAGGCATCAGGGGTCACCCATTTAGTCACTTTAAGATCCCTCTTCAAGAAAAGATTTGTTACTTAGCTCCAAAAATTGTGGTTAGCTGATCAGCTCTGTTAGCTCTTTCAAGGGCTGTCGTTATTAAATAGCTGAAGTCACAATAATCTAGGCATGGCTACCAGTCAATGACTGAGCAATACAGTTGTAGCTAAGGCCACACATTTCTCAGGGAGGCCACCAGCTAGTGACTAAGAAAGCTGGAGGTACAATGACCTGGTAGTGCCCACAAAAGGGATCCCTCTAACAGAGGCAATCTTTGCTCTAGAACGCCCTGTTGGGCTGGTAGAGACTTTGTGAGTTCTGCTCAAAAGATGAGAGGGAAAAATTGGGTTTCTATTGTTTTAAGTTTCTTACACAGCACAAAAAGCAATATAAATATTATTTGAAGATATGTTTTGATTAAAGATTACATTTTAAACTTTAGGGAAACTACAAGAAATACTTTGAAAGCAGTATACATAGGAAGCCAACAATGAAGATAAAATGGAATAATAAAAATATACGATTTAAAAGAAGGCATAAAAAAATAAAAAAAAAATAGATGGGGCAAATAGAAAACAAGAAGATGGTAGATTTTAAAACAAGCATTTCAACAATACATTTGGAAGGGTCAAGTGATACAAAGTCAAAAACAGAGATTTGCAGATTGGATAACAAAGCAAGAACTACTATGTGCACTCTAAAGTATGTCCACTTTAAATATGAAGATGCAAATAAGTTAAAAGTAAAAATATAGAAAAAGATAAAACATACTGACACTAATAAAAGAAAGATAGATTATTTATATTAATATCAGAGTAAAGAACTGTCAGAATTGGGCCTTGTCTGGGAATAGTTTTATTACCTTAAGTAATCTGGGCTTGGACATTTTCTTAGTTCTACAGAGAACAATTATGTCAATGTAGTGGATGTTGTGATGATATGTACCTTAGTCTGTTTAGTGTTGATATAGCAGAATACTTGAGGCTGGGTAATTTATCAAAAAAGAGATTTATTTAGGTCATGGTTTTGTAGGCTGGAAAGTTCAAGAAGCATGACACCAGCATCTGTTCAGCTTCTGGTGAGGGCTTTCGTGCTGTGTCACTACATGGTGGAAGGTCAAAGGGGAAGTGGGCACATGCAAAGAGGCAAAACCCAAGGGGCATCCTGGCTTTATAATAGCCCACTCATATGGGAACTAATTGGGTCTTGCCATACTGAGAACTCACTCACTACCATGAGAACAGGACCAAGCCATTCATGGGGAATCTGGCCCTGTGACCCAAACACCTCCCACTAGGCCTTACTTCCCAACATTGTCAAATTGTGGATTAAATTTCAACATGAGTTTTGGTGAAGACAAACAACCCATATCCAAACCATAGCACTCTGGCTACATTCTGCCTTCAGTATCAAGGTGGTTATATCCCATTTCTGAGACTATTGGTTATTGGTGGATTATAGCAAAGTCTATCTTCAGGAATTGGCACTTCTGGAAAGGAACCAACTTAATATATTCTAGGGGGAGCTGGCATACAATGACTGGTCAGTGATGGGGTAAAAAGCCTGATTTAATTCATTTTATTCTCAACACTAAAGGGCCATCCTAGCTCCAGTAGTCACTAGGGGAATAGTTGTGGCCAAAGTTGAAACTTCAACCTCTACCTATTCCTAGAAAAGGAAAAACATATTAAATAAAAATCAAATTTTAAGAAAGGAAATAATAAAGGTAAGTACAAAAATAAATGGCATTGAAAATAAAATAGAGAAAATCAGTGAAACCGAAAGCTCATTCTTCAAAAAGATAAATAAAATGTTTAGCATTCAGTTAGACTGAAAAAGAAAATAGGAGAGAAGACACAAATTACTAATATCGGGAATGAGAGAAGGAATGTCACTACAGACTTTACACACACTAAAGGTAAAATAAGGGAATATTATGAACAAATTTATGCTCATAAATTCAAAAACTTAGATGAAATGTAAAAATATCTTAACAGACACAAACTACCAAAACTCACTCAAAAAGAAATATAGACCTCTTGTTTCCAGTCAGGCATGTTAGAAGATTAGAAGTTGCCATTCTGTTCTATACAACTAAAAGCCAAACAAACTGAAAAATCAAACTCTTCTTAGATCCATAAGAGAAGTGAGGTCACAGGGCCAAACTTTGCTTCCAAAATTGTAGAGACTGACAGGTAAATGCAAACAATCCAAACTTACCAAAGCAGGAACCCAGGAGTACAAACCTCCAAGGGAACCAGTGCTGAGGTAGGAAAATGTGAACTGTAATTAATGAATTGTTGGAGGCTCAGGGTGGACAAGTCTGAGAGTTGAAAACTCCAGGAGGGCCCAGTACTAGTGGAGCCCCCACACTTTTGTGAGTTTTACCTTGAGGAGTTCTACCATGCCTTAATAGTGAATATCAGAGAAAAATCTCTTGTGCTTCCAGCAGGGAGAGGGAAACCGGAACCATTTTAAAATATGCCAAAAAAAAAAAAAAAAAATATGCCAGAGCATTCTGTCCTTAACAAGGCCTGAACTTAGGAAAAACTATTTGATCAGAACCTAATCTGCTGGGGTTTTATCAGAGACTAACTGACCTGGTAAAAGAGAAACCCTCAACTCCAGCCAGCTCTATCCTTCCACATAAGAAATGGGAAATATCCAACTGCAGCCCACTCTAGCCATCGTGTCACGCCTAAGGTGGTGGTGGCAGGGAAGGTACTGAAGAGCACATATTAAGATAATAATGAAGAACTTCAGGTTCGCTAAAAGACTGGGACCTAATCATAGAACTATAGAATGATTCCCCCCCCCACACACACACACACGCGCCTTACCACCACATTGCTACAGGCTTATTTATAGCAGCTTCTTTTACCTAGTGCATAATGTCTCGCTATTAGGACAAAAATACAAAATATATTAAAAGGCAGAAAAACACCTTTTAAGAGATGGAGCAATCATGAAAACCAAACTCAGATATATTAGGCATGTTGGAATTATCAGATCAGGAATTTAAAACAATTTTGATTAATATGCTAAGGGCTCTAATGGATAAACTAGACAGCATGCGAGAACAGATGGGCAATATAAGCAAAGATAGAAATTCTGAGAAAGAACAAAAAGAAATGCTAGAGGTAAGATAAAAACACTGTAACAGAAATGAAGAATGCTTTTGATGAGCATGTTAGTAGACTGGACATGGCTGAGGAAAGAATCTCTGAGCTTGAGGATATCCCATTAGAAACTTTCAGAAACTAAAAAGCAAAGGGAAAAGATAATTTTAAAAATCAGAATATCCAAGAACTGTGGGACAGCTACAAAAGGTGTAACATGTGCGAAATAGGAATACCATAAGGAAAAGAAAGAAAGGAACACAATTAGTATGTGAAACAATTATGACTAAGAATTTCCCCAAATTAATGTCAGATGCCAAACCACAGATCAGGAAGTTCAGAGAACACCAAGCAGGATAAATGCCATAAAAACTATATGTAGGCACATAGTTTTGAAACTATAGAAACTCAAAGATAAAGAAAAAATCCTGAAAGCACCTGGAGTAAATAAACAATGCCTTAACTATAGAGGAGCAGAGATAAGAATTACATCCAACCTCTCTTCAGGTTACATGGATCACTTGTGTAATGCTTCAGTCCCAGCTAAAGGTGTGTCCATCACCTGAATAGTGTTCATAGTACCTGTTAGGTAGGTTTTTGCCCCTCCCTTCCCCTTCCTTCCTCCTGGTTGATTTCCACTGAGTTTTACTTCCCTCTATGTACAAGTGTGGCCATCGGTTAGTAAACCATTTAATAGTGTATTGACAAGTTTTACACTTAAGTCTGTTTTCAATTTTGCAGTATGAGTTATTATTTTTTATTTGAATTGCATTTGCACATTTGTGTGGATATGTATTCTGATCTCTTATTATGTTCAGTTGATCTATAGGTCTATCACTTTGTAAATACCACTCTGTATTGGTTAGATAGCTAAATAGTAGTGGTTGGTAAAGTATGGCCCATGGAGCAAACCTGATCTATCACCTGTCTTGTAAACAAATTTTTATTGGAACACTACAATGCCTATTCATTCACATACCATCTATGCCCATGGCCACTTTTCACTATAAAAGCAGAGTCAAACAGTTGTTACGGAAAATATATGACAACAAAATCTAAGTACTGACTTTCTTTTACATAAAAAGATTGCCATATTCTGCTAAGGAGCAAGTCTTGAAATCTGGTTGTGTAAGACCTCCAATATTGGTATCCTTTTCCAAAATAATTCTGACTATTTTAGTACTTTTGCTTTTCCATAGGTATTTTAGAATCAGCTTTTTAGTTTCTATGAAAATATGCTTGGATTTTAATTAAGATTGTGTTAAATGTACAGACTAATTTGAGAATAATTAACATCTTAATGATATTGAGGCATCTGATCCATGAAAATGATGTATGTCTCTACTATTTATCTCCTTCTTTGATTACATTCATCAGTGTTCTGTAATTTTCATGATAGATAGCTTATACATATTTTGTTAAATTTATTAATGATTTCATGTTTGGAGTTCCATTGTAAGTGATATCGATTTCTTATTTTTGAATTTTCAACTTGAACTACAATAATAGTATAGAGAAATATATTTTTCTATATTTTCCTTGTGTCCTGTGACCTTCTAAACTCACTCATTAGTCCATGGAACATTTTTCAGACTCTTAAGGATTTTCTGCATAGACATTGATGTCATCTGTGAATAGAGATGTTTTATTTCTTTTGTTCCTATTTGTATACCTTTTATTTCTTGCTCTTATGCTATTACTATTACATTGGCGTGGACTGCCAGAAAGATGTTGAATAAGAGTGGTGAGAGTGAACATCCAGGCTTTTTCCCCAGTCTTAGAGGGGAAGCACTTAGTCTTTTATCATTAAGTATGATGTTAGCTGTAGGGTTTATTTTTTTATTTTTTTTAGATGTCCTATATCAGGCTGAAGCATCTGTTTTCTAATTCCTGTGTTCTGAGACACTTTATCATGAATTAATATTGGGTATATACACACGTAATGGGTGTGGTGCACACTGTCTGGGGGACGGACACCCTTGAAGCTCTGAGTCGGGTGGGGCAAGGGCAATATACATAACCTAAGCATTTGTTTAAAGAAAGGAAAAATAAATAAATAAAAGTTAACATTCTATATAAAAATAAAAAATAAATTTGGAATAAAAAATAAAATGGGAAAAAATGAATATGATCAAGTGCATTTTATTCTTTAGTCTCTTGATGTTAATTCATAAATTGATTTTTGTCTTTTGTCTTCTGCTTTTTTCCTTGTCAGAGATTGACTTTTGAATGCTGAAACAGCCTTGTAGTGTTGAAATATACCTCACTTAATGATGTTAATGATGTACTATCTTTTTTATATACTACTGGATTTGATTTGCTAATACATTGTTACAAATTTTAGCTTTTATGTTCATGAGGAGAGTGGTAGGATTATTTTTCCTTTCTTGTAATGTCTTTATCTAGTTTTGGTAGCACAGTAATGCTGGCCTCATAAAATAAGTTGGGAATAATTATAATAATTATATATAATAATTATAACTTCTGTATACTTTTTGGAAAAACATTTGTGTGTAATCGGTATTATTGCTTCCTTAGAAATCTGTTGGAATATATCACTTAAGCAATTTTTTTGTCTGGGATATTCTTTGTGAGAAAGTTAACTAAAAATTGAAATTTTAAAAACAGTTACAGTGCTATTCAGTTATCTCTTTTTATATGAACTTTATTATTTAGAGAAATTTTGCATTGATAGCAAAATGGAGCAGAAAGTATGGTGATTTTCTACTTACTCCTTGGCCCCATGTATGCATAGTCTCCCCCATTATCAACATCCCTTGCAAGAGTGGTATATTTGTTAAAATTGAAGAAACTATATTGTTATACCATTATCACCCAAAGTCCGTAGTTTACATTAGGGTTCATTCTTGGAATGGGTTTGGAAAAATTTGTAATAATACGGAACCACCATTAAAGTATCATATGGAATACTTTCACTTCCCTAAAAATCCCCTATGCTCCACCTATTTATTCCTCCCTCCTATCAACCCTGGAAACAACTGATCTTTTTACCGTCTCCATAGTTTTTGCTGTTTCCAAAATAGCATACAGTTGGATTCATACAGTATGTAGCCTTTTCAGACTGGCTTTATTAACTTAATAATATGCATTCAAGTTTTTTCCATGTTTCTTCATGGTTTGATAGCTCATTTCTTTTTGTCACTAAATAATATTCCATTGTCTGGATGTACCATACTTTATCCACTCACCTCATGAAGGACATTCTGGTAACTTCCCAGCTTGGGCAATTATGAATAAAGCTGCCATAAGCATCAGTGTGCAGGTTTTCGTGTGGACATAAGTTTCAGTTCCTTTGGGTAAATACTAATGAGCACAATTTCTGAATTGTATGTTGAGAGTATGTGTAGTTGTGTAAGAAACCACCAAACTGTCTTCCAAAGTGGCTGTACCATTTTGCATTCCTATCAGCAATAAATGAGAGCTCCTCACATCTAACCTGCAAGGATGCATACAGACTGAAAGTAAAAGGGTAGAGATCAGTATTCCAAGCAAGTGGAAGCCAAAAGAAGGCTGGCGTGGCAGTTCTAATTTCAGACGATCTAGTTTTTAAACCAACAAAAGTAGTGAAAGACAAAGATGGTCATTATATAATGGTGAAGGGCACAGTTCAACAAAAAGAGATAACAATTTTAAATATATATGCACCCAACTTAGGTGCACCCAGATTCATAAAGCAAACCTTACTGGATCTAAACAAATGGATTAATAGCAACTCCATAATCACTGGAGATTTCAACACCCCACTGACTGCACAAGACAGATCCTCCAAACAGAAAATTAATAAAGAAATAATGGAATTAAATGAAACTCTAGAACAATTGGGTCTGACTGACATTTACAGGACATTCTACCCAAAATCCACTGAATATACATTTTTCTCATCAGCTAACAGAACATTCTCTAAGACTGACTATATCCTAGAACACAAAGTAAACCTTAAGAAATTTAAAAAAATAGAAATCATACCATGTATTTTCTCAGATCACAGCGGAATAAAAGTAGAAATCAACCCTAACAGAAACTCAAACTTCTACACAAAAACGTGGAAATTAAACAACCTCCTACTAAATGATTATTTCATAAATGAAAAAATCAAGATGGAAATTAAAAAATTCTATGAAGAAAATGACAACGGAGAGACAAGTTATCAAATCTTCTGGGACACAGCTAAAGAAGTTCTGAGAGGAAAGTTTATTTCCATAAATGCCTATAACCAAAAGTCAAAAAGATCACAAATAGACAATCTAATGGAACAACTCAAAGACCTGGAAAAAGAAGAACAGACCAACCCCAAACCCAGAAGAAGAAGTGAAATCAACAAGATCAAATCAGAACTAAATGAAATTGAAAACAGGGAAGCTATTCAGGAGATTAGTAAAACAAAAAGTTGGTTCTTTGAAAAAATAAACAAACTTGACACATCACTGGCTAGGTTAATGAAAAACGGAAAAGAGAAATCTCTAATAAGCTCCATCAGGAACAAAAAAGGTGATATCACAACTGATCCCAAGGAAATACAAGATATAGTTTATGAATACTACAAAAATCTTTATGCACACAAACTGGAAAATGTGGAGGAAATGGACAAATTTCTAGAAACACACAGCCTCCCTAGACTCAACCAGGAATAAATAGATTTCCTGAACAGACCAATCTCAAGAGCTGAAATAGAAACAGCAATTAAAAATCTCCCTAAAAAGAAAAGTCCCAGTCCAGATGGTTTCACATCAGAATTTTACCACACCTACAAAGAAGAACTAATACCTATCTTGCAGAAACTATTCCACAATATCGAGAAGAATGGAAACCTCCCCGACACCTTTTATGAAGCGAATATTACTTTGATACCAAAACCAGGAAAGGATGCAACAAAAAAAGAAAACTACAGAACAATTTCCCTAATGAATATAGATGCAAAAATTTTCAACACAATCTTAGCTAACTGAATCCAGATGCTTATGAAAAAATTAATCCATCACGACCGAGTGGGCTTCAGCCCAGGGATGCAGGGATGGTTCAACATACGTAAATCCATAAATGCAATTCGCCACATAAACAGAAGCAAAGACAAAAGCCACATGATTCTTTCAATAGATGCAGAAAAAGCTTTTGACAAAATTCAACACCTCTTCATGATACGAACACTCAATAAAATAGGCATAGAAAGAACATATCTAAAAATGATTCAAGCCATATATGACAGACCCATAGCCAACATCATACTGAGTGGGGAAAAATAGAAAGCATTCCCACTTAGAACTGGAGCCAGACAAGGCTGCCCACTATCTCCACTTCTATTCACCATAGTGCTGGAAGTCCTGGCTACAGCAATCAGACAGGAAAGTGGAATTAAAGGTATCCAAATAGGGGCAGAAGAGATCAAACTTTCACTGTTTGCTGATGATATGATATTATATTTAGAAAACCCCAAAGATTCAACCAAGAAACTCCTGGAACTGATAAATGAATTTAGTAAAGTCTCAGGATACAAAATCAATACACAGAAATCAGAGGCATTCATATACGCCAACAACAATCAAATTGAGAACCAAATCAAAGACTCAATTCC
>VSMD01140866.1:0-46713 GCA_008750895.1 Mirza zaza
CCGCCGCCGGCCCGCTCAGCCCCGCCCACTCCGCCGCCTGCCCGCTCAGCCCCGCCCACTCCGCCGCCTGCCCGCTCAGCCCCGCCCACTCCGCCGCCTGCCCGCTCAGCCCCGCCCACTCCGCCGCCTGCCCGCTCAGCCCCGCCTGGCCACGCCTGGGGACCAGTGTTTGCAGGGCTCGGGAAGGACTCTCCAGGGAACCTGGCAACCGCTCCCGCCCCGCAGCCCGCCCACAACCTAGGCAGCCCCGCCGCTTGCCGGACTCTGCAGCCCGGGGAGGCACGGCCTCTTCTGTGGGCTCTCGGGGGCCACGGAGGCTGGTCTCCAGGAGGTAAACTGAGGCCCCGCAAGGCAGCCGGGCTCCTGAGCCGTTCCCTCCCGCAGAGACAGAACGGGGAGAGGCGGCTGCGGCTCACCTGCCCCGAACGTCCTCTCCCAGGGCTGCGCCATGCTGGACTCGTCTGTGGCAGAACAAATGACTCGACTGACGCTGAGACTCTTGGGACAGGTGAGACGGCCCGGACACTCCTGTTCTTAACAGCTCCTTAAAGGAGCTCGGTTGAGGGTTGCCCAACAGAACTTAAGATGCCACACCCCACAGTGCTCCCTCTGCAGTATATTCCTGCTTCCAAAGCAAACCTCTTTTCAGTGGTTTTTAGCCTCATAATAAAGAAATGTGGTTTCCTGGATTTTTCTCTATGCATTTACACAGAGCCCTGTAGACTCTTCCAGCAGTTTGTGTATTCAGGAGGCAGGCACGAACCCGTCCACAGTCCTGCAAAGCTCCACAGTGTCCCAGGAGTCAGTGTTTAAGGGACACTCCCTTTGGAGACAGAGCCCTGCAGTGCAGGACGCTGGGCCTGGGGGCTAGTGGCCTGGCAAACCCATTCTCACCTTCCCTGACGGGCCTGCCTGTCCTCTGGGGGTCCCCAGGGGCACCCCCTGCCTGCCTTGTTCCTCTGGCGGTGCCTGCCCCCAGCCTCCAGGCAACCCTGCACCCCACGTCCGGATGGCCCATGGGCTGCCATGGGAGGGGCTGACAGGGGTCACCCCAGACAGACCCAGTGGGCAGCTGCTGAGCCCACGACCCAGGTGGGGTGACCAGGATGCTCGCTGGTCAGGAAGCCCAGGTGGCCTCACCTAGATGGTTTCCTCTGCGGCTGTTCCCCAGAAATCTGCCCGAGGGGCCAATGAGAGCATCCGTCCCATGCATTGCACTGAATGCACGACCAACGAACACAGTCCCCAGGAGGACACCAGTGGCCCTTGCATCCCGTCCACGCCACCCTCACACAGCACTTCCTGCTCCCAGTACTTGCGTCTGGGGCACTGGCCGCATGGGAGCCACTTGGTCGTTCCCAGAGCGGGTCGCATTCTCCACTCACACTGAGCCTCTGTCCCCATCACCCGCTCTTTTCCTCACAGAAGCTGGAGCAGGAACGAGAGAACGTGGATGGGGACTCTGAGGGGCCCCACCTCCTGCCAGGTGAGAGCTGTGGGGTGGAGGGCACAGGCGTGAGAGCAGCCCCTCCAAGGGGAGGCAGCAGACAGGCCCTGGGAATCGCCCCTGGGGACCAGCAAGCCTGTCCTCCAAGAGCTTCCTTTGCATCAGAGCTGAAAGGCCTTTGTTTCCACCCTTGGAGCGTCCCCCGCACCTTACCCCCGTTAGTCTGTAAACCTCAACTTGCGCACTGTGGATGGGGAAATGGAGGCACAGAGAGGTTAGGTAACCTGCCCCCGTTGCTCAGCTCAGAAGTGGTCACACCCAGGTTGCACTGAGTTTGCCCTGGGCTCAGGTGGGGGCAGCTAGGGAGGCCCAGAGGAGCATTTCTTGTTCTTCGAGAAACGTGGGGCAGCCCTTGGGCTGTAGGGGCTCCAGGCACCTCCCAAGGGCAGCTGGCAGAGCCGAGGGTCCCAAATCCAGAGAGGAAATCCCAAACCAGGTCCCCTGACTGAGGGGCGGGAGCGAGCAGACAAGATGGCTGCAAATGTGCCAGTGGGGACCCCATTCCTGGCAGCCCCCGGGGGACCAGCGGTTAGCGGTCCCAGCACCCGGCTACACAGTGATGCGGGGAGGGGGCAGGGCTGCTGTGCCCAGGGCGAAGAAGGAGGCCAGAGCCCTGGCCTGGGGCTGACCTGACCCCTTCCAGAGCCTTCTCTGGAGTGCAGACCCCTTCCTGGAGAGGTGGGGGCGCTTGGCAGTCAGACCAGTCTCCAGACGGCTCTGGGTCAGTGAAGCCAGGCTGTGCCCACCTTAGGGCTCCTGCTTCCCTTCCTGGAGCCCGAGGGACTTTGCACCACGGTGTGCAGAGCAATGTGGGGCCTTGGTCCTGGACGAATCTGCACCATGTGACTTCCAGCTCCTTTCCAGGAAGGAACAGACCAGTTCCCTGATTACCCTCCACCCCCCCACACCCCCACCCCACCCCCACTGCTGCCCCTCCCCCAGTCCCCAGGCTCTGGTCTCTCCTTTGGGATAAGTGTTTGCTCCCAGGTCACCCCAGGTGCCCAGGAGTGTGGGTGAGGTTGGGGGAGTCTGACAGGTCTGTGGTGACGGTGATGTCCTCCTGAGTGCGTTCCTCCGTGCGGAGTATGTGCTTCCCTCCAGGAAAGGAGGACGGGCGGGAGGACGCCCTGCGCAGTGCTCTGAGGAGGAGGAAGGACCTTCTGCAGAGGCTCCGGGTAGGCCTGGCCAGGCTCCTGTGGCTGAGACGCTGGGCACGTCCACAGGCGCGGGTGGCGGGCAGGGGTCTTGTGGATTCTTGGGCCCGGTTCTCCAACGTCTGCAACTGGCAGACGGGTGATGGACGACTGGTGAGCAGCTAGCAGACCTTACGCCTGGCCCCGTGAAACGTGCACACGCCAGACCCCGACAAGAGCACCGTTAGTTTGGAGACCTGCCTGGGTTGCTCTGACCAAAGGTGGAAGTGTTGAGCAAGGGCCCAGTTCTGGAGGGAGAGGGAACTCTAGGGTGCCCAGGGCTCCCGCAGGCTCACCCCCCCCCCAGCTGCAGGGACGACCACAGCAGGGAAGCAGCAGTAGGGGAGGGGGGGCTGCCTTTCCCGGAGGCCTTTGCCTGAAAGGAAGCCTGAGCTGTGCTTGAGAAGATGCACTCTGTTGGCCAGGAAAAGAAAATGACCAGAAACTAGTTAAAATTATTTGGTAAATTTTATTTTTTTTTTGAGACAGAGTCTCACTCTGTTGCCCAGGCTAGAGTGCCATGGCATCAGCCTAGCTCACAGCAACCTCAGTCTCCTGGGCTCAACTGATCCTCCTGCCTCAGCCTCCTGAGTAGCTGGGACTACAGGCATGCGCCACCATGCCCGGCCAATATTTTTTCTATATATATTAGTTGGCCAATTAATTTCTTTCTATTTATAGTAGAGATGGGGTCTCGCTCTTGCTCAGGCTGGTCTCTGAACTCCTGAGCTCAAACGATCCGCCCACCACCTTGGCCTCCCAGAGAGCTAGGATTACAGGGGTGAGCCACCACGCCTGGCCTATTTGGTAAATTCTAAAAGGAGCAAAACTCTCCTGTGTGCACCACGTGAGGGGTCCTTGGGCTTCACTTTCCGGCATCCTGGCTCCCGGGTAGGCTGAGGTTAGGGCAGCCCCAGGCTCCCTGTGCCCAGGCTGGGGAGAGGGAGCCCAAGGAGGCTCCAGCTGGGCTCTGCCCCGCCATGGCCATGCAGCGGGCTCTGTGTCCCCTGCAGGAGCAGCACCTCCTGGATGAGCTCACCCAGGCCCACTCCTGGAGGGGGCTGCACGGAGTAGCCCGAGGGCCAGCTCTGCCCCCAGAGGTGCCCCACACCTACCTGGTCATCGCCTCCCCACCTCCACCAGCCCCAGAGCCACCGAGGATCATCCAGCACCCGGTAAGGGGGTGAAGGTGGGCGGAGCATTGCGCAGTGGGGTGGGAGGAACAGAGCTGAGACTTTGCAAGGTGCTGTGCTACAGAGGGGTATGTCGCCCGGTCAGAGAGGGTGTCTGTCGGTCACCCCACCTCTGTCCTCTCAGCCGACCCCACCAGTATGTGGAAGTGCTTTGAGGGGGTCAGTCTGCTGAGGCCGACGGCGGCCGCATTTGCAGAGCCTGGTGCTGTTGTGGGTCCTCTCCGTCCTCACGGACCTGATGGGCAGTTGGGCCTCTCCTCTCGGCCTCCCTGGCCTCCACCCCTGGTCCCAGGAGTAGGAGTGTTAGTGCAACCAGAAGGCCCTGAATTTGGGAGTGTGTCAACTCTTTTTCAAAACTTTATAATGGGCTGGGCACGGTGGCTCACGCCTGTAATCCTAGCACTCTGGGAGGCCGAGGCAGGAGGATTGCTCAAGATCAGGAGTTCAAAACCAGCCTGAGCAAGAGCAAGACCCCATCTCTACTGAAAATAGAAAGAAATTAATTGGCAAACTAAAAATATATAGAAAAAATTAGCCAGGCGTGGTGGCGCATGCCTGTAGTCCCAGCTACTCGGGAGGCTGAGGCAGGAGGATCGCTTGAGCCCAGGAGTTTGAGGTTGCTGTGAACTAGACTGATGCCACGGCACTCTAGCCCAGGCAACAGAGTAAAAAAAAAAAAAAAAATCCACAATGAGCTACCACTATGCCTCTATTAAAATGGCTAAAATCAAAGAGATTGATCCTTTTCTAGTTCTAGTTCACAAGCATGATGTTCACGTGCATGTGTGAGATGTGCCTCCCCCAAACCTTGTCATGACCAACACTGGCACATTACCCATCTGAATGAAAAAAAAAGGACTGACCATACCAAGTGTTGGATGCCTCCATTAAAGCTGGATTAATGAAACCAGGCATTAGTTTACCCTGCTGAAGACAGGAAATGTGGGAAACAGTAGAAATATTAATACTATGTCCTAAGTGATACCCAGACTCAAATATCTTTGTATTTGACCTCTGGGGTTAATAATTTAAAGTTTTCCTTGGATGCATAGATGGATGGATGGTTGAATAGATGGATGGATGGATAGATGGGTGGATGGATGCATAGTTGAATAGGTGGATGGATGGATGGATGGATGAATGGTTGGGTAGATGGATGAATGGAAGGATGGATGGATGGTTGGATAGGGGATGGATGGATGGTTGGATAAGGGGATGGATGGATGGTTGGATAAGTGGATGGATAGATGGCTGGATAGGGGGATGGATGGATGGATGGATGGATGGATAAGGAGATGGATGGATAGATGGATGGATGGATAGATGGATGGATGGATGGATGGATGGATGGATGGATGGATGGTTGGGTAGATGGATGAATGGATAGATGGAAGGGTGACTGGATAAGTAGATAGATGGGTGGATGGATGGCTGGGTGTCGGGATGGATGGCCAGGTAGACAAATGGATAGATGGCAGAGTGGATGGGCGGGTGGATGGGGGAGTGGGCAAACACTGTAGAACGCATTCTCTGAGGACACATGCAGGCAGCTAATCACCTGGCTCTTCCCAGGTCCCACAGCCTCCGGCCACCATCATTCAGCAGCTGCCTCAGCAGCCGCTCATAGCACAGATTCCTCCTCCCCAGGCCTTCCCTACTCCAAGGTCAGGAAGCTTTAAGGAAGGTGAGTGTTCCATATTAATGTCGTTATGGGTGCATGAAATTTTCTACTGAAAGAGAAAATATTTCTGTAAGCAGTATAGTTATTTAGCGTCAGCTTTTGCCTATTCAACATGAAAATAACTTCAGGAGATTCTTATGTGATGGATAGCTCTGAGGGAAGAAAACAAGGTATAAGGAAGAGGACTAGACTAGGAATTGAAAGAATTGAGCTCCAATTCCAACTCTTCCAATTATTAGCTATACAAAAGCTGTGATTAAACTGCTGCTTTTCTCTTTTTCTTTCTTTTATTTATTTATTTATTTATTTTTGAGACAGAGTCTCACTCTGTTGACTGGGCTAGAGTGCCGTGGCATTAGCCTAGTTCACGGCAACCTCAAACTCCTGAGCTCAAGCGACCCTCCTGCCTCAGCCTCCTGAGTAGCTGGGACTAAAGGCATGTGCCACCGTGCCCGGCTAATTTTTTCTATGTTTAGTTGCCCAGCTATTTTTTTCTATTTTTTAGTAGAGATGGGGTCTCGGCTCTTGCTCAGGCTGGTCTCAAACTCCTGACCTCAAGCAATCCTCCCGCCTCAGCCTCCCAAAGTGCTAGGAATACAGGCAAGAGCTACCCTGTCCGCCAAAACTGCTTCTTTTAAAATAACTTTTAAGCTGGGTACAGTGGTTCACACCTGTAATCCCAACACTTTGGCCAGGAGTTTGAGAGCAGCCTGAGGAACATAGTAAGACCCCGTCTCTACAAAAAAATAGCAAAATTAGCTGGGTGTCGTGGCGAATGCTTGTAGTCCCAGCTGCTCAGGAGGCTGAGTGAGGCAGGAGGACCACTTGAACCCAGGAGTTCAAGGTTGCAGTGAGCTGCGATGACGCCACTGCACTCTAGTCCTGGCAGTGGGGTGAGACCCTGTCTCAAAAAATAAAAACTAAAAAATAACTCTTAAATACTTGATTTTTAAAACAGTTTTATTGAAGTGACAGAATATGGTGCACATATTTAAAGTGTACAATTTGAGAAGTTTTAACATATATTCATATCTGTGAAACCATCACTACAATCAAGAGAGAAAACATCTCCATCACCCCCAAAGTTCCCTCATGTTCCTTTCTACTCCCTCCTTGGTGACCCCCTCACGCAACTGCCTTCTGTTGCCATGTATCAGTTTGCATGTTCTAGATTTTTGTACAAATGGAATTACACAGAACACACTCTTTTTTGGTATGGCTTCTTCCACTCGCGTGACTGTTTTCAGAGCCATCACTGTTGCAGGAGTATCAGCTGGATCCTTCCGGCTGCCTAGCCGTGTTCCATCGTGCGGGCATCTTAGTTTGTTGTCCATTCACTTCTTGATGGATGTCTCAAGTTCATTTTGTGTTGCTTTTCACAGAATGCCTGAAACTGGATAATTTATGTTGAGAAGGAGCTTGTTCCTTGCATTTATGGAATCTGGGAAGTCCCAGGCCGAGGGTCCACATCTGGTGTGGGCTTCTTGCTGGTGGGGACTGCAGAGTGCAAGGTGACACAGGGGCCGGGCGCGGTGGCTCACGCCTGTAATCCTAGCACTCTGGGAGGCCGAGGCGGGAGGATCGCTCAAGGTCAGGAGTTCAAAACCAGCTCTGAGCAAGAGTGAGACCCCGTCTCTACTAAAAATGGAAATAAATTAATTGGCCAATTAAAAATATATAGAAAAAATTAGCCAGGCATGGTGGCACATGCCTGTAGTCCCAGCTACTCGGGAGGCTGAGGCAGAAGGATCGCTGGAGCCCAGGAGTTTGAGGTGGCTGTGAGTTAGGCTGATGCCACGGCACTCTAGCCTGGGGTACAGAGCGAGACTCTGTCTCAAAAAAACAAACAAATAAAAAAAAAATAGTGGCTCAGGGCACCCCGTGGGTGGGGGATTGAGTGTACTGACATGCCAGCTCAGGTCTGTCTTCCTCTTACAAAGCCACCGGTTTCCCCTCCCCATGATGTATTAATCCATCATAACACTAACCCACCAACTCATGAGTGGATTAATCCACTCCAATCTCCTCTTAAAGGTTCCGCCTTTCAATACTGATGCACTGGGATTAGGGTTCAACATGAGTTTTGGAGGGGACATTCAAACCACAGCAGTGGGCATTTGGGTTGTTTTCAGTTTTTGGTTATTACCGAAAAAGCTGCTGTAGATATTCATGCATGTGTCTTTCTTTGGACGTATGCTTTTATTTCTCTTGGGTAAGTACCTATGAGTGTAATGTCTGAATCACATGGCAGATGTATATCTAGCTTTTACGAAACTGCCAACCTGTTTCCATATCGTCTATACCATTTTACACCCTCACCAGCAGTGTTTGAGAGTTCTAGTTACTCCATAACCTCACCGACACTTGGTACGGTCATGCTTTTTAATTTTAGCCACTGTAATAGGGATGTAGTGGTAGCTCATTGTGGTTTTAATTTGCATTCCCATAATGAGTAAGGGTGCTGGGAGTCTAAGGACAGACCTGTGTGTAGAACGGCTGAGTCCTCTGAGAGGTGTTCCCAGTTCTGTCCCAGTGGCCTGTCTATCCCAGCACCAGGAAACGCGTGGGGAATTACTGTTGCTCCACCACATGTGGCAGTGTTACATACAGAAGAGATCTGTTGGGTTTACCCAGCAGGACTATGATTTCCAGGGTCTCGCTGCTGTGGAAAGAACCGTTGACAAATGTTACAATGTGTCAGGGTACCCAGCGTTGGTGAGTGTGTTAGCTTCCTGTGGCTGCTGTGACAAAGTACCACGAACTGGGGGCTTTAAAACAACAAGAATTGGCCGGGGCCTGGTGGCTCACCCCCGTAATCCTATCACTCTGGGAGGCTGAGGCGGGCAGATTGCTCGAGGTCAGCAGTTCAAAACCAGCCTGAGCAAGAGCAAGACCCTGTCTCTACTATAAATAGAAAGAAATTAATTGGCCAACTAATATATATAGAAAAATTAGCTGGGCATGGTGGCGCATGCCTGTAGTCCCAGCTACTTGTGAGGCTGAGGCAGTAGGATTGCTTGAGCCCAGGAGTTTGAGGTTGCTGCGAGCTAGGCTGACGCCATGGCACTCTGGTCTGGGCAACAAAGTGAGACTCTGTCTCAAACAAAAACACCCCAAGAATTTATTTCCTCATAATTCTGAGGTCCGAGTCCAAGATCAGGTGCCAGCAGGGCTGTGCTCCACCTGGGCTCCAGGTGTTCTTGGACGAGGCTGCTGCCCCCCAGTTTCCTCAGGGGGCTTCTTCCCTGTGTGTCTCCTCTTCTGCCTCACGCTCCTGCCTCACAGAGACATCTCACTGCATCAGGGCCCGACCTGGAGAACCCAGGACAGTCTCCTCCCCTCCAGATCCTTGGTTACGTCTGCAAAGACCTTTTTCCAAATAAGGCCGAGCTCTGGGATCTTGGGGACTGAGACAGGGACACACCTTTCTGGGGACACCGTGCAGCCCGGGGGCACTTAGCGGGAAGGCGGAACTCGCAACAGGCCCCCGAGGCCCCGCGCGTGCACACATGGGTGTGCCAGCGTGTCCTCCGGTGCTCGTGAGGCACCACCGTCTGTTTCACGCGTGTGACACACTAGAGCGTCACGGCGGAGCTGTCGCTCGCCCCTCTCCTTCCAGACATGGTGGACCTGCTGCTGCTGCAGAGCGCCCAGGCGCACCAGATCCTGACGCACAGCCTCCTGCTGCAGGCCCTGCCCCGCCCCGCCCCCCAGGTAGGCGCCGCAGGCTCCGGCCCAGGGAACCTGAGAATTTCTGCATGAGTAACCCTGCAAGGCCATTCCTGGCTCCCTCCGTGGTCCGGCCGTGAAGCCCCAGCGCCCGCCAGCCCCGCCCCAGATGGGGAAGGCGCGGCGCAATTTGGCGGGAAGCTGCCTCCTCTAGCGGTGCAGCCCTGCCCTCCCGGGCACTGGGACCCCAGGTCGGACCGGCGCAGGGCGGATTCCCGGAGGGGGTGCTGGGCGGGGCTGGAGCGTGCCAGGGAGGTGGGGCGTCCCGGGGGTCCCCGGGGCGGGCGGGGCGGTCCTCAGCCGCGCGCTCGCGCCGCCCGACCGCAGTGGGCTCCACCTGCCGTCCCGCAGGCCGCGAGGCCGAGGCCGCCCGCCGCGACGCGAGAGCACCGACTGCGGCACCGGCACCGGCACCGGCACCGGCACGCCTGAGCGCGTAGGTCCGGGGGACCCCAGCCCCGGGGCGCGGGTGGGAGGGCGCGGGCAGGGCCTGCGGAGTCCCGAGAGACCCGCGTCCCCCGAAGGTCGCGGCCTCGGTCCCAACGCCGCGGGGCGGAGACCCCTCGGCCTCTCCTAGCGGACGCGTCCTGCCAGTGCCCGCCGGGTTAGGCGGGGTCTTCCCTTCGGTCCGCGCCCAGCCCGCGGGAACTGGGAAATGCCTCGCGGTGGGGGCCAGGCTCTGCCCAACTTGTGAAACACAGAGACTTCGTCAAGGAAGAATTTAAGAGAAACATGGGCCAGGAGCCGTAATAGAAAAGATCGGTAGCTTTAGCCACACAAAGTGCAGACACCCCCAGTCCCCATGAGCGGCACCAAACACAGGGTCAGGTAAGCTGGGGCCTGTCCTCGCCCGCGTAGGACGCGGCACCTGGCTGTGTGCGCGCGTTTGTGCGCGTGCGCACAGCACCTGCCGATTCGGGTTGGTGCGCGAAGTTCCCTTCCTGGAACTCACCCTCCAGCGGACCAGGGGGAAGGCGCTTCCGTCTCCCCAGCGTGTTCCCTCCTGCCTGTCAGGGCTTATTTTTGTTACTTTTCTTTTCCTGAAGGCTGAGTTTATGTTCCCTCGCTGTTTTACTTTTATTTTTTATAGACAAGGTCTGTCTGGCTCTGTTGCCCAGGCGGGAGCGTGGTGGAGCGATCACAGCTCACTGCAGCCTCCAGTCCCCGGGCTCAAGGGACCCTCCTGCCTCCAGTCCCAGTGGCTGGGACTACTGGCGCACCACCACACCCGGCTAAATTTTAAAAAATTTCTGTAGAGATGGGGTCTCATTATGTTGCCCAGGCTGGTCTGCAACTCCTGGGCTCAAGGGACGCTCCCCCCTGGCCTCCCAAAGTGCTGAGATCACAGGCATGAGCTCTGCTCCGGACCCCTTGCTTTTTTTTTTTTTGAGACAGAGTCTCACTTTGTTGCCCCTGGCTAGAGTGCCGTGGCATCAGCCTCGCTCACAGCAACCTCAAACTCCTGGGCTCAAGCAATCCTTGTGCCTCAGCCTCCCGGGTAGCTGGGACTACAGGCATGTGCCACCATGCCCGGCTAATTTTTTCTACATATATTTTTAGTTGGCCAATTAATTCCTTTCTATTTTTAGTAGAGACAGGTCTCGCTCTTACTCAGGCTGGTTTCGAACTCCCGACTTTGAGGTATCCTCCTGCCTCGGCCTCCCAGAGAGCTAGGGTTACAGGCGTGAGCCACCGCACCTGGCCTAGACTCCTTGCTTTTTAATTTTTATTTAAATATTATTTTTAAGTGTTTTGCGTAAGTTTTCATTCCCTCCCACTGAGGATAGATTGTTTCATTCCCTAAGATCCTCACAAGCAGGCCCCTGTTTCTACCTTTGTATCCCTGGAACCTTGCAGGTGGGAGGCAAGATGTTGCTACCGCTCAGCCACTCGCAGGCGTCCTGTCCCCTCTGGCGAGCTCCTGCGGTGGGGACAACTGATCCCACCTGGACCGACAGGTCTGAGCTCTGCCTGAACCTGGCGGAGCTGCAGTGCTGACCTCTGCCTCTCTCAGAACCATCTTCCTGTGCACTCTTGGATGTGATTCCAGAGACTGTGATGCTCTTGTTACAAAAGCATGAATTAAAGGTCTGACACCATATCCTATTTTCACACTGATTTTTTTAGACATGGCTTTTCTCTTTAGTTCTATTTCTCAACGTAATTGTTTATTTAATAGAGGGAAGAAATGTGGCAAGAGTTGGTGGTCTTTGGTCAGCCTGGTCTCTGGCTGGGCCGCCTGGGCCTTGACACTGGACTGAAGGCTCAAGGTTAAAGAGCTCCCTGAGGCCGGGGCGGGGCCCCAGCAGGGCAGCCCCTCCTGCGGATCTGAGCGGGCTGCTGAGGTGGGCAAGGAGTGCCTCTTTACCAGAGCACTGGAATTCTGAGGAAAGATCAGGAGACGCCCAGAGAAGAGAATGAGGTTTATATGTCTCTCAATTCTAGAGCTTTAAAAGCATCTGACGTGTCCCGCACAGAGAAAGGAATGGGCATTTCTGCTGTGCCTCAGTGCTCCACTCCGGTGTAGCCCCGACGTCGCTGGTGCCTCCGCAGCCCATGGGACAGCAGCGGCCAGCTGAGCTTGCAGCTGGGACCCAGAGGGGAGGGGTCCGTCCCCACCCTGTCCTTGTGTCCGGAGCGTCGGGCATCAGAAGAGGCCCCTGCTCAGGGGCTGGAGCCTGGTTCCGGCGCGTCGGTTCAGCTCGTCCAACACCAGCTTCTCCTTCTGGTGCATCTGGGGGGAGGAGGAAGCGCTGGGCATGGCCCAGAGCGAGCGCCCCGCCCTAGGGCCGGCTCCCCAAGAAGCACCTCCACCAGGGGGCGCTGCTCCCGCAGGCGGGACCTGGTTCTGCCCGCCTCAGAGCAGCACCAGCGCGCAGGGAGGGCCCCTGGAGAGAAAATCTTTTGTGAAGATTTTCTAAACTTTAAGCTTTTTGACCAAACATCAAGTGCTGGTGCTCAGGCCTTCCGGCCAATCGTGAACACACAGCACAGCCAAGCAGTGTCTGGGGAGCCGGGCTGACGTCTAAAACAAACCTGTGAGCCTTTCACAAAGGGCAGGACGTAAGCCTTGGTCTTTGCCTGGGGTGCTCAGGTCTAGGCTGGGCAGAGACTGGGGCTTCCACCCAGACACACCCCCTCGGGTGGGAAGGTGGTCGGGCTCCTACCTTCTGCCAGTCTGCCTCCGTGCTGTGTGTGAAGCCCAGCAGGTGACACAGTCCGTGGGTGGCAGTCACCTGTCACAACAGTTAAAGTACTGGCTCAGGGGACGATCCGACAGGACGCTGTCCCTTCAGGACTCAGCCCAGTGTCACGGCTGCTCTTGGTAAGGTGCAGGACGCAGTCACCCGAGCTGTGCTGAGTCAGGGACGCCTCTGGAGTTGGAGAGGGAAGCGAAGGGAAGGCCTGTCAACCGACGGGTCAGGAGTGCTCCTCTGAGCGGGTGCCCTGGAGACCGGAGGTGGCCCCAGCCTGCCGGAGGCCACCCCACGTGGGTGGGGTCAGGGACTGAGAGGCAGACCAGGGACTGTCACTGTAGCAAGATGAACGTCTCCCCTGGGATGGGGTGAAGGGAGGAGGCCGCCACCTGGGATGTGCCTGGGGCTGGTGTGAGGCCCAGTGGGACATGGAGGCTGAGAAGGGGAAGGCAAGATGGAGGGCGCAGCTGCAAGGCAGCCGGGGTCCTGGGGTGCTGGGCTGGCTCCCCTCAGGGTGACAGGGAGCTCACAGGGACAGCCCAGGGAGCCATCTACGTCCCCACTCCCCACAGAGATCCCGGGGCTGATCCCGGCTGGGCCACCGCCTTGGCAGGATGAGGGAGCCTTGGCTGAGGTCATGCCCTCTTGTGCTGTCCAGCTGGGAAGCTGTAAGTCACACGGGAGCACTGGCGTCCCCAAGGACAAGGCAGGGGCAGCCGTTCAGCCACAGGAAGGCGCTCAGTGAATCCGAAGGCAAGGTAGACATGAGCCAGTCACATGTCGCTTTTTATTTTTTGCATGAGGCTGAGGAGAAACATCTGGAAGGTCCTAGAGGCTCTGACCCCCCCCCTCCCCCGGGGCAGCTCAGGGAGAAGCTGACCTGGCGGGTCTCAGTGGCACAGCCTGTTCCTCTGCAGGGCTGAGAAGGCTCCCTAAGGGTTTCTGTGTTTTCAGGGTGTGTCCTCTCCTTCCCAGCACTGTCACGGGGTGTGCCGACCCCGCCCGGCCTGTGTGCCCCCATCTGTAGGTTCTCCCCAGTGACCCCCTGGAACCTGCAGCCCTAGTGCGGCCCTTAGCCAGGATATGCGATTTTGTGTCCCCACTTACGGTCAGGATGTCGTTGTAATCTTCATCTTCTTTGCACTGCTGGAAGATGTATTCCACTCCCAGGAAAATGTCTCCCAAATTATAGTCATCGCGAAAAGCAGGCTGTGGGAATTCACCGGCTTTCAGATTCTAAAAACGAGGAAAACCAGACGTAGAGAACACCACCTCAGGAACGGTGACCCAGCTGAAACCGCACACATGAAGGTGGTGCAGAGCAAGAACGGTGGTGGGGTCTGATCTCTGCAGTGGTCCAGGCGCAGCCAAGAGCCAGCCAGCCCTGTCCCCAACCTGCCTCCCTGTACTTGCTTACTGCTGCTGAGGAGTCACGTATCCCTGACTGGCATAAGATTTGTGACTTCCCTGATCACTTCTATAAATGACATTGCTATCGTAAAACCTTAGGCTGGTCTTTGAGATATCTTCAGACTGTGCATTTGGAGGGGGCGACCAACTGTCACCAAGCAGACCAGTGGCTGTGCATGGGGACTGATGCAACAGGTCCTACAACCAACCCGCTGCCCAGAAACTGACTCAGCCCAAGAAGACGACTTCTGCTTCCCAACCTGTGTGTTCGTCCCCAGCGCTCTGTCTGCCAAACTTACTTTAAAAACCCTGGTCCCTAAATTCCCAAATTCTCAGGGAGACAGACTTGAGAAATTCTCCTCTTGAGAATTTCCCCGCTCAGTGCCCTGTGATGTTAAACTCTTTCTGTGCTGAGACCCGTGCTGTCTCAGGGTGCTGGTGTTGTCCTGTGCAGTGCGCAAAGGATCTGGCTGGGCGGTAACACAACCACAGGCGGACGCAGTTCGAGTTCGCCCTGGAGTCTCTGGCTTGCTGGGCCCGAGGCACACGAGCACCTGCTCTCTGACCACATCGCTCTCAAGCTGCAAGTCCAAGGCTGGGATAGCAGTGTGGGGCTGTGGCGGTGGACTGCATAGCCACCTTACACACGTGACCTAAATGTTTCCACTGTGACAGTGGTCAGAGTGGAAACGGAGACACTAGTGCTAAAAGAAAAAAAACCTGACAAATAGAGCTGGGAAAGGCTATAAAGAGAGGATTCTCATGCTTATGCGCCTGACAGCAAACTATCTCAAAGACTGCAAAAGCCACAACCTACACAAAGGCCATCACAGCCTCACACAAACATACTTCTGCAAGGACACCTGCCCAACAGCTGCCTGTGCCATCTCACACTGACACTGATCTTTGTAGACAAGGATAATTCCTCTAAACAATTATGTAATCCTTCTCATTTTTCCTCTAAAAACCTTTGTCTTCCTTTACCTTCTGGAGCATCCACTAGTTTACTATGGCACATATTTTCACTACAACGTGCTATCCCAAACAAACATAATTTTCTTTTAGAAAGCCTCTCTCTGTTTGTTATTTAGGTCGACGGAACCTTGTCAAATGAGTTACTTTCCATTTCTTTCATCCCTCCTAACACAGAATCCCACAGATCCACAACTTCTACAAGGAAACAATTTTACATTTCTGTTCTTTCTGCTTGATATTTTGTCCTAAATAGTCTTTTTACATTTTCCTGCATAAAGACTATAAAGACCAGTCCACTTAGTGGAGGGCTATTTACACTAAAGCCTTTGCCTGTGGCTGGATATTTTTGTTCCTATTACAGAAAACAGTAAGTGAACATTTTAATACATTTTTACATTATACATTCAGCATTTTATTTTTTTTAGGACAGAGTCTCACTCTGTCACCAGGCTAGAGTGCCGTGGTGTCATCAGAGCTCACAGCAACCTCAGACTCCTTGGCTCAAGTGATCCTCCTGCCTCAGCCTCCTGAGTAGCTGGGACTATAGGCATGCGGCACCATGCCCGACTAATTTTTTCTATATATTTTTAGTTGTCCACCTAATTTCTTTCTATTTTTAGTAGAGAGGGGGTCTCGCTCTTGCTCAGGCTGGTTTCAAACTCCTGACCTTGAGCAATCCTCCGCCTTGGCCTCCCAGAGTGCTAGGATTACAGGTGTGAGCCACCACGCCCAGCCTCACACAGGAAATTTACTCTGGAAGGGAAGCTAGATCAAAAAAAAAAAAAGGAACATATTTTTTACCTCATGAAATGGAAAAGAAAGCACATCGGTTGGGATGTTTTTCTCTCTGTAGATTCTATTAAGGTGCTGAATATTCTTGTTGTCAACACAGATGATTGCAAGGTCAAATCTCTGCACTCCTAAAATACTCCTTGCAATCTCAATCTTCTTGCGAAGGGGCACTCTCCTGATGGGGATGACTCGCTGCAGATTTCTAATCACCAAACTCATTTCAGGAAGAACAACCAGCTGTTTAAAAATGTTTGCAAGAGAACCTGCGGTTAAAATTTAAGAGAAGGCCAATCAGTACTAGAAAATAATATAGTCCATAAAAATACACATGCACACATAACCAAATCACTTTATTTGGTGGAATTTATTGAAAATCTTAAGAGAATTTACATTTACCATAACGAAGATATAAAAATGAGAGCATATAAAGGAAGCCACAGAGTCAGGTACACCAGAATCAACCTACAGCCAGAAGGAAATTAAGGCCAGTGGAGGGGAAGGAGCCACTTGTAGTGAAAGCGGGTGGGTGGACCAAGCGAGGAATAGGGTGCCACCGCCGGGTGGGGGTAGGGAAGAGGACAGGCATGGGGGAGGGAGGAGTAAGGGGGGGCGGAGGAAGGAATGAGGCAGTGGAGGATGGGAGAGGGCGGGTTTGGGGGATGGGGCGGTGGGGGCAGGGGAGAGGGCAGGTATTGCAGACGGAGGGGTAGGAAGAGAAGAGGGTGGGAGAGGCCGGCGTATGGGGTCTTCTTTGGTCTGGGGGCTTTCCGCGGGCCCACACCGCTGAGTACGACGTCCTCATTTCCATGAGGAACCCGCCACGCACGTACCGCTAAGTGAAGCCGGCGGAGCCTGGGCCAAGACGCGGCAGAGGCGCGAGAGCGCCGGTCCACCCCTCCGGAAGTCCCGCCGCCACCGGGAGAGCGGAACCTGAAAGCAGTTGGACCGGGTGGGACCCGGCGGCGCGGCGCGGACCGGAAGTCAGTCCGACGCTATTTTCCGCCCGCCGGGCGCAGTGAATCGCTGGCTCCGGCGGCCTGTTCCTTGCGCCTGTATCTCGGCACTGAGGGCCCAGCGCGGTGGCGGCGGGCGGCGGGCCTCGGTGTGCTGCGGCCGGACGGTGAGCGGCGCCTGGAGCCGGCGCGGACGCCCGCTGCCTTCTCCGTGGAGCCCTGCGCTCCCCTCCGCAGCGTCGCGGCCCGGACGAGCCCGGGCGGGACAGCGGCCTTCGAGACCCTTCGGAGTGTGCCGGGTGAACGACCCCCGCCCTCTGTGCGGCCCTCCCGCCCCGAGACAGCGTCTGCGCGTGAACGCGCCGGTCCTGTGAGCGAGTTCCTGGGGCGGTCGCTAGGGAGGGTATGAAAAACAGTGTGTTTCCGTGCTCGGGAAAAGTACTGAGTGCTCCGGGTACTGAGAGAAAAATTAGGTGGGAGGAAACACTGGAGCACTAATGTTTTAACAGTGTTACATTGTAAATCTCTGGCCATGGAGAGTGGGAGAAGTCAGAGAAATTCGTCTCTTTAAATGGAAAGGTATAATGACATTCATTTTTTTAATTAGTAATTGAGGTTTTTCATGAATTTTTCAATTCGGTAAAATGATTCAGATTTTTTTTTTTAAATCATAAAGTATCACACTTTAATCCTCTGTAACAAAGTAATTATTTGTACCACTCTCTACTCTGTCCTCCAGCAAAAGAACCTGTTGGCTCTCAGAAAATAATAGTGCTTTGGCTGCCTTTTAAGTAATTATCTTTAGAGTATGACATGATCAAAAATTCGTTTCTTAGTCTTCTAGCAGAATATAGTTGTGATATCTGAATTTTTGTCTTTCAGCTTATCTTGATGGTGAAGGGAACTCCCTAGTGCAACATACTAAGGAAGAAGACTAATTTTGTACAGATAATATTTATTACCTTTTAATAATTAGATCAGAAGATGAACCCAACAAATCCTTTTAGTGGCCAGCAGCCTAATGCTTTCCCAACATCTTCTAGTAGTTCCATAGGATCATTTCAGCCTAAGCCACCATTTCGATTTGGTCAGCCTTCTCTTTTTGGACAAAACAATACATTATCTGGGAAGAGCTCAGGATTTTCACAGGTACCCAGCTTTCCCGCAACTTCTGGAGTAAGTCATTCCTCTTCACTGCAAACATCAGGATTCACCCAAGCTTCAAGTGCTGGACTCTTTTCTGGACTTGAACACACTCCTACCTTTGTAGCTACCTCTGGGCCTTCAAGTTCATCTGTGCCTGGAAACCCAGGATTTAGTTTTAAATCACCCACCAATGTTGCGGCTTTCCCAAGTACTTCTACTTTTGGACCAGAAGCTGGAGAAATAGCAAGCTCTGGTTTTGGGAAAACAGAATTCAGCTTTAAACCTCTGGAAAATGCAGTGTTCAGACCAATATTGGGGGCCGAATCTGAGCCAGAGAAAACCCAGAGCCAGATTACTTCTGGGTTTTTCACATTTTCCCACCCAGTTAGTAGTGGACCTGGAGGCCTGGCCCCTTTTTCTTTCCCTCCGGTGACAAGTAGTTCAGCTACCAATTCAAATTTTACTTTTTCAAAACCAGTTAATAGTAATAATTCATCATCTGCCTTTACTCCTGCTTTGTCAAACCTAAATGTAGAGGAAGAGAAGAGAGGACCTAAGTCAATATTTGGAAGTTCTAATAGTAGCTTCAGTAGCTTCCCAATGTCATCTTCTGGGGCATTGGGCGAACCCTTCCCAGTTAGCAAAACAGATGTCAGACAAGGGTGTGAAGAAGGCATTTCCCAGATGGAGCAACTTCCCAGCCTCATGAAAGGACTGAAAAGGAAGGAGGACCAGGATCGGTCCCCAAGGAGACATGGCCATGAGACAGCAGAAGATTTGGATCCTCTGTCCAGGGGCGATCATCCTCCCGATAAACGACCCGTCCGCCTGAATCGACCCCGAGGAGGCACTGGCACTTTGTTTGGTCGGACGATACAGGATGTTTTCAAAAGCAATAAAGAAGTAGGTCGTTTGGGCAACAAGGAACCTAAAAAGGAAATTGGCTTTGTCGAGTCTGGGGAAAGTGACCACATGGCCATTCCAGGAGGGAGTCAGTCTGTCCTGGGACCTTCCCGGCTTCCAGGTGTGAATAAAGAGGAAGAAACTGCAAGTAGAGATAAAAAAGAAGGTGAGCTCTCAAAATTACCACATAGAGTAAATCCTGCTGGCAGATTCTCAGTAAGTTTAGCTTGATTTTTCAGATAAAGCCCCGATAAACACTGGGGATCCTAACATAATAATAGGACCTTGGAGCAGGTCTTACATCCATGAAAATTTCCTTTGTTTTTGCACAGTTGGTGCCTCCTGTTATTTGAGAGAGTTACATCTCATGGATTTACGCGTCTGTTCTCTGAACTCCTAGATTCTCTAAGAGGAACTCCTGTGCGTCAGAGCAAAAGAAGTGAGAGCACAGACAGTCTTGGGGGCTTGTGTCCCACCGAAGTCACAGCAATCCAGTGCAAGAACATTCCTGACTATCTCAATGACAGAACCATTCTGGAGAACCACTTCAGCAAAATTGCTAAAGTGCAGCGCATCTTTACCAGGCGCAGCAAAAAGCTTGCGGTGGTGCATTTTTTTGATCATGTGAGTACTCCTGACTTGCCATTGGTTACCCTAAATTTAAACTTTGCTAATTTAAAGCCTTTTTTTTAAAAAATCCATCAGTTATTTGCTATACTGTAAGAAAAGTACTCAAATATCCTTATTAACTTAGAGAGGCTGGGGTAGCACTATTTGTTTCATAACTCGGAGTTGTTTGTGAAAAGCTCCAGGTCCCTACAGGGTGCCGTATTCGAGCGATGCTGGGAGAGTGGTTCCCATGAAGTCAGATTCATCTGAAAGGCTTTGGACTGGCTCTGTAACCACAGAACTTTTCAAACTTGAGTCTTTGGGTTTTGTTTTTGTTTTGTTTGGTCATGTTGCATGATCACTGTAAACATTCAAACAGTACTGAAAAGGTGAAACCCTTTCATAACACTGTCCCCCAGAGATAATGGCTGTTAATCACTGGGTTTGTATTGTGACTTTAAATGTATGCATAATACATTGGTTGTAGGTAGCTTTATATCTTTATTATTTTTTCTGAATGTTCTTATGGGAAAAGTTTTATAGGAATGTATAAAATAGGAGGCATATTTTATGACTTTTTTTTTTAATGATAGAAGTATTGCCTGTCAATGTAGGGAGACGACCCAGAAAGCTCTACGGGGGGGGGGGGGGGGGGGATATAAAATTGCTGAAGTTCTACCCTCCATGACAACAGCTATGAATATTTTGGTGTTTACAAATATGTAGTCAAATATTTGGACTTTGCAAATATGTAGTCATACTGTTTTTACACAAATGAGATCATACTGCATATACTGTTTGATAAACTCTTCATGTAGTAATCTTCACTATTTTATGAAATCAATAAACAGTCTAGGATGGGATTATTAAATGCCACATGGCATCCTATCCTGTTTACTTGGCCATTTTTCTGTTTTTGGATATTTTTGTGCATACATTTATATTATATCCTTTATATCCTTTTTTTAAATCCTTGAAAATAAAAATTTTGTTGCAAAATATACAGTAGTCCTCCAATTTCTTCAGTTTCAGTTATACATGGTCAACTGCAATTGGAAATTATTACAATACACAATGAAGTATTTTGAGAGAGACCATATTCACAAACTTTTATTATAGTATAATTGTTCTATTATAGTATAATTGTTCTATAGTATATATAGTATAATTGGTTACTAGTTACTATTGTTAATGTCTTACAGTTTCTAATTTATTATGTAAATTAAACTTTATCATAGGTATTTATATATACAAAAAAACAAAGTATATATATATCCAAGCTTTGAGGCTTCCACTGCGCGTCTTGGAATGTTTCCCTGTGGATGAGAGGGGACCTCTGTACTCACAGGACTTTTACCATGTACACTCCTTCCTACTGATCTTTTTATCAGTGCTTCATTGGCGTTAATTACATTCACAGACATGGGCATCCATCACTACTATATATTTTCAGAACTTTTTCATCTTTCCAAGCAGAAACACTATAACCATTAAGCATTAATTCCCTGTCCCTGTCCTTTTCCCAACTCTGGTAACCTCCAATCTACTTTTTATCTATGAATTTGCCTATTATAGATATTTCATATACATGAAATCATGCAACACTTGTCTTTTTGTGTCTGGCTTATTTCACTTAGCTTAATGTTTTCAAGGTTTGTCTGTCTTGTAGCATGAATCAGAACTTCACTCCTTTTTATGGGTGAATAACGTTCTGTTGTATGGATGGACCATTTTTTATTTTTATTTTTATTTTTATTTTATTTTATTTTTCCATTCTATTGATGATGGACACTTGGATTCTTTCCACCTTTGGCTATTGTGAAAAATGCTCACTGGCATGCAAGTATCTGTTTCAGTCCCTGCTTTCAGTTTTTTTGGGTATATATAGGGGTGGAATTGCTGGATAATATGGTAAACCTCTTTTTTTTTTTTTTTTTTTTTGAGTCAGGGTCTTGCTCTATTCCCCAGGCTAAAGTACAGTGGTGTCATCATAGCTCACTGCACCCTCAAAATCCTGGGCTTAAGAGAGCTTCCCACCTCAGTCTGCCAAGTAGCTGGGACTACAGGTGCCACCTCCACACCCAGCTAATGTTTAAATTTTTATGGAGACGAGGTCTTGCTATGTTGCCCAGGCTGGTCTCGAACTCTTGGCCTCAAACAATCCTGCCTCGTCCTCCCAAAGTGCTGGGATTACAGGTGTGAGCCACCGCACCCTCCCCATTTGTTTTCAAAGTTATTTTTTGCCTGTTGCAATGTGCTTATTCTCCTAGCTGAACCTAAAATACTTACATGTCATAACTCGTATATAAATACATTGCTATCGTAAACAACTAATCGATGCACAAAGGCGAGCACCTCCGTCTCTCCTGTTTCCCAGGAGCATCCCCAGTTACCTCATGTGGAGTGTGTTTTTCAGCACATTTGTGTAAGCATATCTACCAGTATACTAACATGTAGTTGGGTGTTTTGTGATAAACGGTATTTTGTATGTATCATTCCGGACCTTCCTTTTGTGCGTCAGTGGGACTTGGCAATCTTTCTATGTCTGTGTATGTGATCAGCTGGTGAGAATCATCTCACCAAATGCCAAAGAGGTCAAGTTTATGGGTCCTATCATAGCAGAGTTGTTAATATCAAAAAAAAAAAAGGCAGAGCATACACATGCTATGAGACAGGTAAAGGAGGTGAGGTCTGTAACTGCCATAGCTGGAGGGAGACAACACAGGCCAGACCTTGGAGGGTGGTTGTGTCACTCTTGGACCAAGGACGGTGGCTCCTTGTGTTCTTGAATGGTCTGTTCTGATCATTGCATTTGAGTTTTCAATCTCATTTCCTTTGGTGTCCTGTTGTCCTCACACCTGTTGGTTGTGGACTGTTTTCCAGGCATCTGCAGCCCTGGCTAGAAAGAAGGGGAAAGGTTTGCATAAAGACGTGGCTATCTTTTGGCACAAGAAGAAAATAAGTGAGTTTTCAATTGTTCTTCTCACAGTCTCTAATGCTCTTGTGTTCAAAGCCCTGTGCGTGAGAACCCCTCCCCAGGGCCAGTGGGGGTCTGCTGTGAGCGGACCTTGTGTCTCACAGTTACTTCCCTGGGCTCTTTTTAACCTCTTGTGACAATGATAAGAATGCTCGTTTCCCAAAAGGAAAGGAGCAAAGTCCAATATCAAGTGATCTGGGATAGCATAAACTCTTCTTTGCCTCCTGTGTCCTCAGGTCCCAACAAAAAACCCTTTTCCCAGAAGGAGAAGAAACCAGGTGAAGAAGCAGCCAGCCAGAGCATGGAGGACATGCCCTTCCAACAGTCTCCTCTCAGCAAGCCCTCAGGGAGGGCTGTGGCCGGCAGCCTCCTGAGTAAAAGGTGGGACCAATTCCTCCTAATGACTGTGTTCGGGAAGGACAGATGGGATTAGGACAATATGATGACACCTGATTCAGGGCTGAGGGGTGAGGGGGGTTGTGTGGGAGGAGATAGTTGCCAGGGAGGACTGGGAGCAGAGTGGCAGGGGGTCCTTCTGAACCTGCCCCTCCAGCCAGCATGGGCTGGGTCCCTGGCCGGAAGACTTGGAGAGAGTTTTCTGACTCTGGCACTGTCAGCTGCAAGGGTGGTGGGCCCTGCTGATTCTTACGCACCTTCTGGCCTAGCTTGCTGAGAAAGCCCTCATTTGGCCCTTCCCCCCATCTAGGCATTTTCTCTGGAGAGTCTGGTCACAGAGCTCTTATAGCTCGTCTATCTAGTCCTTATAGCTGCAGCTACAGGAGATCCCAGCGTCTTTTCTACTCAGGGAGGCTGCTTCCTTAGGCCTGCACAGCTCCTTTCTGCGTGAGGTACTGCCTAGCGGGTGCTAGGGTGCAGTGTCCCGCGGCTGGCCGCTCTCCATGCAGTCGTGTGCAGTTCTCCCTGACTGCACACACGTGGAGGCAGTAACTCTGCCCCTTGGAACGTCTGTCTGTAGTAAGCATGTGTTCCTGATAATCACTCTGTCAGTTTCCAGTGTGGCTGTCTGTGGGCCCAGCCTATCACAGCGACGCATGCTCTGCTGAGCTGGCTGGCGCATGACGGGGAGCTCTGTGCCCCGAGCCTTTCCTCTCACGTGAGCCCTGCCTCAACAGGACTTGGTTTAAGCTTTCACGTTCTGCTGGATGTGTTGTTTTCTCACTTTCTATTTTGTGACTATCCATAGAGTTGCTGGTTTGCTTTTTCTTTCTTACTCAGCCAATCTTGTATCTTCTTTTACATTTAAGTTCAGAGAATGATGGAGGCCAGCTAGAACATGGTGAAGCTGGGAGAAAATGCCTGGTTCTGTTAGTATGTCCTTATACAAGAATAAGTTTCTGTATAAAAATGTGGATATAATATTTTCTTTTTTTTTTTTTTTTTGAGACAGAGTCTCACTTTATTGCCCAGGCTAGAGTGAGTGCCGTGGCGTCAGCCTAGCTCACAGCAACCTCAAACTCCTGGGCTCAAGCAATCCTGCTGCCTCAGCCTCCCAAGTAGCTGGGACTACAGGCATGTGCCACCATGCCCAGCTAATTTTTTTCTATATATATATTAGTTGGCCAATTAATTTCTTTCTATTTATAGTAGAGATGGGGTCTCGCTCTTGCTCAGGCTGGTCTCGAACTCCTGAGCTCAAACAATCCACCCACCTCGGCCTCCCAGAGAGCTAGGATGACAGGCTTGAGCCACCGCGCCCGGCCATTATTTTCTTATGCTATTAAATTTTTTTCAGGCTGAATTTCATTTCTCTTAGATAGAAATCTGTAAGTGTTCATTTTAGCTATTTAAATGAGCTAATCTTTTGAAAAAGTATGAAATATTCCAAAATTAACATCATTGAATACCACTTTTGTGCTTATCACCTGCTCGATCAAGGCTCATCTTGGCCAGGTGTGGTGGTTCACACCTGTAATCCTGCCACTTTGGGAGGTGGAGGGTGGGGGATCACTTGAGGCCAGAAGTTAGAGACCAGCCTGAGTAAGAGCAAGACCCTGTCTCTACAAACATAGACAAAATTTAGCCCGGTGTGATGGTGGAACCTGTAGTCCCAGCCTCTTGGGAGACTGAGGCAGGAGGATCACTGGAGCCCCAGGAATTTGAGGTTGCTGTGAGCTGTGGTGACACCACTGCACTCCAGCTGGGGTGACAGAGGGATACCCTGTCTCAAAAAAAAGGCTAATTTCATTTCAGTGCTTACAGTTTCTGAGCTTTAGGGGAGAGAAAGTCTTGAAAGATGAAGTGACATGTTCAGAAATGGAAATGATGTAATGGCCAGGGTGATGCAAGGGCCCTTAATGTGTTGTTCTCTGTGTAGCTCTCCAGTGAAGAAGCCGAGTATTCTGAAGAACCTCCAGGTTGAGGAAGTCCTTTCTGACTCAGAGTCCGAGGGCTCAGAGGGCTGCGTGTTGTCCCTCAGCTCCCTGATCGGCAGGGTGGCTGAGACCTCTGAGGAGAAGTACCGCCTGCTGGACCAGAGAGACAGAGTCATGCGCCAAGGTGTGGCCTGTGGCGGGGAGGGTCCGGGGGCCCTGGGAAGGGCGTGGTGAAGGCGTCTTCTCCTTTCCGAGGGGCTCTGTGCTGTTGGGTCTGGGGCCTCTGACGTGCTGAGTTTGTGACTTCAATTCTGCAGCAGTCGTGGTTGACTGATTCCGGTCAGGACCCTGCCACTTCCCATCTTGTGATTCTTGTTATGTTGAAAACTTGAGGAATAATGAGACGGTTTTGGAACACTGGTCTATTTTGAGTATTTGCGTTTGTAACAAATTGGTCCTTTTGGCAAACATCCTGCACCATAATTGTTTATCATTGAGGTCATGATAAGAGTAACAAGCTGGTGGAACATCTGGCTTAAAGTGGGAGTGCACCCTCACCTTTAGTCTGCAGTGAGGCTCTGGCTGTTGGACGGTGGGTGGCCTCAAGGGTCTTTGTCAGCTTTGATGTCCCCTGCCTGGCAGGGTAGGCCGTAAGTCCTTTCCTCTGGGACCCATAGTTTTATTTATGTATTTATTTTTTTTGAAACAGTCTCGCTTTGTTGCCCAGGCTAGAGTGAGTGCTGTGGCACCAGCCTAGCTCACAGCAACCTCAAACTCCTGGGCTCAAGCAATCCTGCTGCCTCAGCCTCCCGAGTAGCCGAGACTATAGGCATGCGCCACCATGCCTGGCTAATTTTTTCTATATGTATTAGTTGGCCAATTAATTTCTTTCTACACGGGGTCTCGCTCTTGCTCAGGCTGGTTTCGAACTCCTGACCTTGAGCAGTTTGCCCGCCTCGGCCTCCCAGAGTGCTAGGATTACAGACGTGAGCCACTGCGCCCAGCCACGGTTTTAGAAGTATTTTTCTTTTTCTTGGTAATTTGTGTGTTTTTTAATTTGAATTTTTCCTTTTATCATTATGAAAATACACTTCTTTGGGTTCTTGCTATCTGTGTGGTACGTTCTTACCATTTACTCGGCGTCATTCAGCTCGGGTGAAAAGAACCGACCTGGACAAAGCGAGGACTTTTGTTGGTACGTGCCCAGACATGTGTCCTGAGAAGGAACGGTACATGCGGGAGACCCGGAGCCAGCTGAGCATGTTCGAAGTGCTCCCAGGGACTGACCAGGTGAGCTCCGCATCCCCCCATGGGGCAGGGGGAAGGTGTGCAGGAGATGGGAGGTTATTCTTTGTAATTTCTGTACATATGGATACTTGATGTGGGTGTTTGCTTTTTTCAGAGGGTTGTGGGTATTTGTGCTGGTTTTTTTTTTTTTTTTTTTGTTAGCCTTTCACTCTGTCACCCTGGCTGGAGAGCGTTGGTGTCATCATAGCTCATAGCAGCCTCAAACTTCTGGCCTCCAGTGATCCTCAGCCTCCCAAGTAGCTGGGCCTACAGGCCAGGCCACCATGCCTGGCTAATTTTTTCTATTTTGGGGTCTTGCTCGTGCTGAGGCTGGTCTCGAACTCCTGACTATAAGCCATCCTCCTGCCTCAGTCTCCCAGAGTGCTGGGATTATGGGCGTAAGCTACTGCACCCACCTTACTTCTGTCCTTTCCTATGTTTGTTTTACACATTTGAGATTATTCTTTGAATGCAATTTTGTTGTATTTTTTTCATTTAAGATTATGTCATGTGCATTTTCCTTTGTTATGATAAACTCTGCACATTTTTAAATGATAACATATTTGATGATGTAGTTCTGTCAAAACTCCCTATTTTTGCCATCAGCAGATAGGCTATTTCTAATTTTTCAGTTTTGTTAGTAATGTTGTTTGGCATCTTCTGTGTAATGCTTCTATGGCATTTAGATTATTTTCTTTGGATAGAGCCTAAAATTAAATTACTGTATCAGAGGGCATGACCTTTCCTGAGCACATGTTGAGGAATACTCCCAAATTGCTTGCTCAGGAATCTGCTGACTTAGATCCTTTTGCTCTGTGATAGTTTCGCTGTGGAATTCTCCTTCCTCTGGCTGGTGGTTTCACAGCACCCTTCTTCTGACACAGGGTCCCCAGCCCAGCGGCAGGTGTTACAGTAGAGCCCATGGCTCTTGCTCAGGAGAGAGCAGATGCCCGTTCTGTGCCTTGTTCTGTGGCTGTCTCTGCACCTCCTTGGCCTGGGGTCTTCACCTCCCTTTGCAGGGGGAAGATGCAGCTCCTGCCCTCTCGTGGGCTGGCCTTGCACACGGCCTCCACTGCTGTGCCGTTAGTCCTCACCACCTCTCTGTTTTCCTTCTGGTCCATGTAGGCGTGACCTGGCTGAGACCCTTGAATGCTTTAAAGTCCTTTACCTGCCACATCTTTGTGTTCTGGAGCCAGGCAGGTGTGTCTTCACTTATGTTCCTTCTGCTTCTTGGGAACACCCTCTGAACTCCTTGTCATATTCGCCAAAATCAAATTTCTCAATTTATTTTGTTTTCAGATTTTGATTTAAAAAATGTATTCTCAGCTGGGCATGGTGGCTCACACCTGTAATCTTAGCGCTCTGGGAGGCTGAGGTGGGAGGAGGGCTTGGAGCCAGGAGTTCCAGACCAGCCTGAGCAAGAGTGAGACCCTGTCTCTACCAAGAATAGAAAAATTAGCTGGGTGTGGCAGTGCACATCTATGGTCTCAGCTGCTTTGAGGCTGAGGCTGGAGGATGGCTTGGGCCCAGGAATTGTAGGTTGCAGTGAGCTGTGATGATGCCACAGCACTGTCAGGGTGACAGAGAACTTGTCTCTAAAGAAAAAAAAATGTAATCTCAGATATTGCTCTTGTGTGAGTGTATGTGTGATTCTGTCCTCATTCTACGGCATGACTCTGCTGGGGCCCAGCGTCGGCCACCCAAGCAGCTTGTCTCTGCCCCCATCCTTAGGTGGATCACGCGGCAGCCGTGAAGGAGTACAGTCGGTCCTCGGCGGATCAGGAGGAACCCCTGCCGCACGAGCTACGGCCCTCGCTGGTGCTGAGCAGGACCATGGACTACCTGGTGACCCAGATCATGGACCAGCAGGAGGGCAGCTTGCGGGACTGGTACGACTTCGTGTGGAACCGCACGCGGGGCATCCGGAAGGTATCGTCCGCCTCCGACCCAGAGACTAGAAAATGCACGTCCATTCCAAAATCAAACTGATTGTTTCCCTTTTACTCAGTTATACGTCATCTGTAATAAAAATATACTTTTATTTAAATCATTACAAAGTCCTATTAAAATGTGCTTCATGGGCTTTGTTTCAAATTGAGATGTGAGAAGTTTGGGTGATAAGCATGATTTTTCTCATAGTTGACTGTGTGCGTGGGAACGTGCGTGTGTGAGCAGCGTGTGCAGGTGTGCCCTGTGCCTCTGTGTGTAACCCTCCTCCTCACTGTGGCCAGGACATCACACAGCAGCATCTCTGCGACCCCCTGACGGTGTCCCTGATCGAGAAGTGCACCCGCTTTCACATCCATTGTGCCCACTTCATGTGTGAGGAGCCCATGTCCTCTTTTGACGCCAAGATCAACAACGAGAACATGACCAAGTGCCTGCAAAGTCTGAAAGAGATGTACCAGGACCTGCACAGCAAGGGCGTCTCCTGCGCCAGTGAAGCGGAGTTCCAGGGCTACAATGTTCTGCTCAATCTCAACAAGGGAGACATCCTAAGGTGAGTTTTCAAAATCCAAAGTTGGCCTAAAGCCTGAGCAACACAGCAAGATCTTATTTCTATAAAAAATAAGAAAAATTAGCCGGGCATTGTGGGGGCGCCTATAGTCCCAGCCACTCCGGGGGCTGAGGCAGCACAGTCACTTGAGCCAGGAGTTGGAGTTTGCTGTGAGCCACGATGATGCCACTGCACTTCAGCCTGGGCAACAGAGCGAGATCCTGTCTCAACAATAGAGTTGGCCTAAGATGTATGAGAGGCAGAGTTTAAACAGGAAAAGAACTTTTGCGGTCGGTGGGTGCGATGGTGCTGAGTTCTCTCTGGCAGCAAATGTTGGGCTGATGGTAGGAGGCCTTGGCGGGGGCCATGCAGTCTGCTGGGCTGAGCAGGAGAACAGTGTGGGTGGGCACTGATGCCAGCACATAAGATGTGGGGCCCACACACTCGTCTTGAGAACTGTATTTGTTCATCAGCGCGGGGACCTGAGGGAGGAATCCTGCCAGAGGGAAAAGTAAGTGAACCAGGACAGGGAAGCTCAGGGTGGCCTACCAGGGTTGTTGGCAATTCTGTTTTTCCAGATAGTTTTGTCAAAGATCTAAGTAATAAGAGAGGAAAAAATTGTGTGAAACAAAAATACTAAAAATGAAATATTGAGAATGAATGAGTTTTAAACCTTGGTCTTGATCCATAAGCAGACGTTTATATGTCAAATGGGGCCGGGTTCTGTTGGGCTTGGTTTGTGTGGTTGGTGAACTGGGCTCGATGGTGGGTAGGGTCCCTTTAGTTTCAAGATTCTTTTTTTTTTTTTTTTGAGACAGAGTCTTGCTTTGTTGCCCAGGCTAGAGTGAGTGCCGTGGTGTTAGCCTAGCTCACAGCATCCTCAAACTCGGGCTCAAGCAATCCTTCTGCCTCAGCCTCCCAAGTAGCTGGGCTACTTGGTAGCATGCGCTACCATGCCCGGCTAATTTTTTCTATATATATCAGTTGGCCAATTAATTTCTTTTTATTTATAGTAGAGACAGGGTCTTGCTCTTGCTCAGTCTGGTTTCAAACTCCTGAGCTCAAGCAATCCGCCCGCCTTGGCCTCCCAGAGTGCTAGGATTACAGGCTTGAGCCACCGCGCCCGGCCTAGTTTCAAGATTCTTCTATTTTTGCCAAATCTCTTTTTTAGCTTTGTATTTTCCCCAAGAAGCTTGTTGCAGAACATCTAGATGTGTGATTGATTTTAAGTTTTAAAGTTAAGCCTTGTCTATAAACGGGTTACAGAAAGTGGCTGCGTAGTCTCTTCATATGTGACAAGCATTTGTCCCTATCTTGAATAATTAGGTTAAATCATTCATTTCTAAACAAAACAAAGTTAAATTTTTTGTTTCTTAGACTTTGTCATCAAACATAGCTAATAGTCAGTTGGCATTATTTTACATTAACCTATTGATTCCTAAATTATTTTTTGAATTTATTTACTTTATCATCTTTTTAAAGAAAACCTTTATCTATCAATCTAGCGTAAGAGTGGTAGCTTTGAGGTTAGTAAATTATGAATTTAGCAGAACATTTTACCATTAAGACCCTGTTTCACAGTGTGTGCTTGAAATCTAGTTATTTATTTATTTTTAGAGATGGGTCTTTTTTTTTGGAAAACACAGTCTTGCTCTGTTGCCTGGGCTAGAGTACCATGCCATCAGCCTAGCTCATTGCAACCTCAAACTCCTGGGCTCAAGCGATCCTCCTGCCTCAGTCTCCTGAGTAGCTGGGACTATAGGTGTGTGCCACGATGCCTGGCTAATTTTTTCTTTTTAGTTGTCTGGCTAATTTCTATTTTCAGTAGAGACAGGGTTTCACTCTTGCTGAGGCTGGTTTCGAACTGCTGAACCTCAAATGATCCTCCCACCTTGGCTTCCCAGAGTGCTAGGATGACAGGTCTGAGCCACCTTGCCTGGCCATAGAGATGGATCTTGCTGTGTCCCCTGGGCTGGAGTGCAGTGGCCCAGTCACAGCTCACTGCAACCTCAAACTCCTGGGCTCAGTGATCCTCCTGGCTCAGTCTCCTATGTAGCTGGGACTGTAGGTGCCACCACCATGCCTGGCTAATTAAAAACATTTTTTTTTTGTAGAGACAGGGTCTCGCTATGTTGCTCAGGCTGGTCTTGAACTTCTGGCCTCAAGCGATCTTCCTGCCTTTGGTGTCCCAAAGTGCTGGGATTACAGGGGAGAGCCACTGTGTCTGGCCAAAATCTAGTCATTTATCATACCTTTCTTCACAGATATTTTGTCTCACTCCTTTTCTCTCCTTTAATTAACAGAGAGGTACAGCAGTTCCATCCTGATGTCAGAAACTCCTCCGAGGTGAAATTTGCTGTTCAAGCTTTTGCTGCGTTGAACAGTAATAATTTTGTGAGATTTTTCAAACTGGTCCGATCGGCTTCTTATCTGAACGCTTGTCTTTTACACTGTTACTTTAATCAGGTGAGTAACATAGCTGTGTTTGCAGAATTAAAGAAAGCAGGTTGTTATTTGTGATACTTCCGTATGTCTGTATTCCAAGCTCCCTTCCGAGCAGGTCATGGGCTAACCTTGTGACCCTATGGCACCTGTGAGGGTGTTGCCAGGGTCTTCCTGTCTTATGTGCAGGGGTCGGCACCACTGGTCGCCACCAGAGCGGGCCGTGCAACAGAAAACACTGTTCTGTGGTTCAGATAAAAGAAATCTCTTCGGAACTACTTACTTTGAATTTAGCACTATGATATTCAATGAAAACAAGGAAACCAAAAAGCAAAAATCGCATAGCATGTACACAAAATATCTAATTTTTAAATTCTTAGCGTATTTAATCTGAAGTTTTGGATTGAGACTGCTGATGTGAAATTCATTTCAATAAACATGGAAGTAGCCACTCTTTGTTCACACTGTGCGCTGAGGCACAAAGGCAGCAGGGAGATTAGTCTCTTACCTGGGTTTTGCATGGTGTGTAAACGCTCAAAATTTCCAAAGTTAGTTCTTTAGATTTGGAGACGGCACCTGAGCAGCCCCTGAGGAGCCTTCTGCTCTAGGCCCCCACTGGCTCTGTAGGACGTGATCTGTGCCATCACCTGCCTTGCAGAATGTGCCTCTTGCCTGATGGGGGCTCAGGACCTGCCCAACTGGTCATTTCTTTGGCTACAACCACAGCTTCCGGTGGACAGAGACAAAACCCACAGTTGTGTCCCTGGCACAGCATTTTGCACGGTTGCTGCTTGTTGTCAGGTCTGACAGTTACCAACAGAACTGAAATTCTGGAACAAAGGAAAACATTTCTGACAACCCGCCACTTGGGGACCTCAGTGCATTTGTTAAACTCATGGTTAAATTGTTAAAACTCATGGTTAAATTTTACAATGGTAGTTTAATGTTACTAGAATGTTGACCATGTTTAGTAACTTTATTTTTTTTTTTCTTTTTCTTTTTATATATATTTTTTGAGATAGTCTCACTTTGTTGTCCAGGCTAGAGTGAGTGCCGTGGTGTCAGCCTAGCTCACAGTAACCTCAATCTCCTGGGCTCAAGCAATCCTGCTACCTCAGCCTCCCGAGTAGCTGGGACTACAGGCATGCGCCACCATGCCTGGCTAATTTTTTCTATATATATTAGTTGCCCAATTAATTTCTTTCTATTTATAATAGAGACGGAGTCTCGCTCAGGCTGGTTTTGAACTCCTGACCTGGAGCAATCCGCCTGCCTTGGCCTCCCAGAATGCTAGAATTACAGGCGTGAGCCACCACGCCTGGCCCGTGTTTAGTAACTTTAAACAGAAGGAAACCCAAGTGTTTTTTTCTATAGAAAACCAGTGTCCTGTTGTCTCAGACCTCATCTCCTGCTCCCGCCTGGCTCAGCTCTGCCTGGCTCAGCTCTGCCTGCTGGGATACCCTCCTGCCCTCCCGCCCTGCACATTGCTGCCTCGGGCTCTTTGCACTTGCTGTTCTTGCCTCTGGTGTTCTCTCGCAGACCTGCACCCTCTCAGGCCTTGGCCTGGCTGCTACCTTCTCTGCTCAGCTCTCTGCTCTCTGGCACTTAATTGCCATTAACTGTATTTCATGTATCCGTTTTCTGTGGCATTGGTTTCTGTCCTGGCGTGCCAGCTACATGGGGCAGAGATTCTGTTTGTTTTGCTCACTGTTGTGTTTTCAGCATTGAGAATAGTCTGGGCTTATGGTGAAAGGACACTGGCATGAGGACCGGCAACGTGGTCACCCGGGGTCTTGGTGCTGATGTAATTTTTGTTAGCATTTTCATGTTTTTCCTTTGTTTTCCTTTTTTATGGTACTTGTTATAATGCTAAAGAACGATGTTGTCCCCAAGTTGTACTTAATTTGGTCTCCGTGATACCTTTGAGCACCTTTGTAGCTTTCTGAGTGATTGCCACAGTTTACTTCCCATGCCCTTGTTGATAGACTGTTTTCTAATTATTCTTGTAAGTAAAACCTCTGCTGCCCACCCTTTCCTGTGCGACTGTTTGCTAGGTGTGCTTTCCTGGGCATCTCTGACTTGGGGTCCATGCTGCCAAGCTGCCTTCCCTAGGGATGGTGGCCCTTTCTGTGTGTGTGAGTGGCTGATCGCCTCGTCTAACTGGGCATCTCTCTGAGACTGCAGTGACTTCACTTCGCCTTTCAGATCCGCAAGGACGCTCTCCGGGCACTCAACTTTGCATACACCGTGAGCACACAGCGATCCACCCTTTTTCCGCTGGACGGGGTGGTCCGCATGCTTCTGTTCAGAGACTGTGAAGAGGCCACAGAATTCCTCAACTGCCACGGTCTCGCCGTCTCCGACGGGTGAGAGCTGAGGGTGGAGCTTAGGCTTCTCTCCCTTCCTTTTCTTGTTTTTGATTCTGATAAAGGGCTGTGAGGTGCCAGCTTCTTGCCTGGCCCTGGAGAAGGCACGGGGCATGTGCTGCCTCCCTGGCATGCAGGGGGGGTGTGCCCTGCAGCTTGCCGTGGCCAGGCATTTCCCAAGGTTACACGCTGGTTGTCAGCAGGTCACGTTCAGACCAAGTTCTTTGTGACTCCAGAATCAGTGCCTTTCATGAGTTACCAAAGAACCTAAAGATAAGGGTTAGGGCCTTCCACATTCTGTCCCTAGAAGATTGCCTCTGTTAGGTGGGACTGGCCACCGCCCACCTCTGATGGCTGGAATGGCAGCACTAGCAGGCTGGGCCGCAGTCCTCTCTGTGCTCTGCTGTCAAGTGTCCTGAGACCATGACGAATCATGGCTTCTTCCAGAAAACGGCACCATAACACGATGTCCCGTGCTGGGAGCCCCCACCCCGTAGCCTCACCTGCTTCCTCCCCCCAGCTCTGTCCTCTGCAGACGCAGCTGGGGGGGTATGAGCCAGGGTGGGAGGTATAGGTGTATGTCGCTCCATGCGGGGCTGGGAGGTGCCGTGGTCACAGCGAAACTCGAGGACTCAGCTCTCCACTCAGGACTGAGCTCTCTACTCAGCTCTCCTTGGCCTTCCGTCCTGGTTCCATGTGTTCTCTGGGGTGTGGGAGTCCCTGCTTCCCCCAAAGGGCATCCAGTGGTGGGGTGAGCTGTCTCCCCTGACTCCTCTCTCTGGGGTCTTTGTGATGTGCGCAGCTGTGTTGAGCTGAACCGGTCTGCATTCCCGGAACCAGAAGGACTGTCCAAGGCCAGGAAGTCGGTGTTTATTACCAGGAAGCTGGTGGTATCCATTGGGGAGATGGTGAACGGAGGGCCGTTGCCCTTAGTCCCTCGTCACACCCCTATGTGCAGCTTCAACTCCCAGAACAAGTATGTCGGGGAGAGCCTGGCCACAGAGCTGCCCATCGGCATGCAGAGACCTGGCCTGGACACGGCGGGTGAGTGTGGCTGTGGTCTCCCTCTGGGTGCCGAGGCAGCCAGCGTGCGTCTTGTTTGGGGCCTGGGATGTCGCTCTTGCACAGTGTTCAATGCTTCTCACTGCATGGACTGAGCTCTCCATTCCATGGACTGAGTCCCACTGCATGGACTGAGTTCCCCACTCCATGGACTGAGTCCCACTGCATGGACTGAGTTCCCCACTCCATGGACTGAGTCCCACTGCATGGACTGAGCTCTCCACTCCATGGACTGAGTCCCACTGCATGGACTGAGTTCCCCACTCCATGGACTGAGTCCCACTGCATGGACTGAGTTCCCCACTCCATGGACTGAGTCCCACTGCATGGACTGAGCTCTCCACTCCATGGACTGAGTCCCACTGCATGGACTGAGTTCCCCACTCCATGGACTGAGTCCCACTGCATGGACTGAGTTCCCCACTCCATGGACAGAGTCCCACTGCATGGACTGAGTTCCCCACTCCTGGCTCCGGACGTCAGGGTGCTTGTTCTCCACGGCACACATCCCTGGGAGGTGCCCCAGGGTGAGGGTCTCCTGGGGGAGGACTGGCTAGTCCTCAGGACCACTGGAGCCCAGGGAGTGTCTGCAGCTGTTTTTCCTGGGTGTTTTCTTTCCAGGTGTTGAGAGGGGTGAAGACTGTGGTGTGGAGCTGGGCGTGCCCCCACCTCTCCCTGCCACTGCGCCCTCACCTGCGCCTCTGCTTCCTGTCCCGGCTTTGGCACCAAGCCTCTTCCAGCCCTCTGTGCAGCCTGAGCTGCTTCCTCCAAAGCCTGTGCCCGTGTACTCTGACGCGGTAGGGAACCTTCTAGAACAGGGCTCTGAGAGGCCCATTGGCTCCACCCCTTGTGAGGCAGGGCTGTGTCCCCTGGTCTCAAAGGGGAAGAGCCAGGCAGAGTTGGCGGGTGGGGGGACCTGCCTCGTCACTCAGCCTCAGGTGGCCGAGCTGGGGTGGACCCACCCGGCTAACTTCAGAGCTGTCATCTCAGTGTCAGCGCAGCACTAGGGGATTCCCTTCGCAGCACGGGCCTGAGCTCTGTGTGTCTGGTCTAACCGACCTTATGCCTGCTTGTTCCAGGTGGCCGGTGGCCAGGCTGACCAGCGGCCTGTGGGATCATGGGCAGCACTGTGTGTGCCCACAGTCAGGGGTGGCCTGGGGGCAAGCAGGGCCTGTCCACAGTACGGTTGTGGGACCTGATTGTGGCCCCAAGCGCCTGGCTGCTTGGGGACCAGGGAATCCCTGGGGGCATGTGGACGGAATGGCCATAGAATTTGGGGATGTCCTTGTGGACAGAGAAGGCTGGGCCAAGGGTGCTCCTGGGCCATCTGCAGGGTTTGTCCAGCTGGCAGCAGGCTTGCCCCGTACGCCTGGGGGAGCGGTCCAGACCCTTGTGTTAGGGCTCTGCACTTGGTTCTGAGACGCCCCACTGTCCTGCCAGTGCTGTCTGCTGTCTGCCTGGGCGGACGCCCATTGACTCCATGCTGGTCTCTCCCAGGACCTGGCGCAGGTGGTGGACGAGCTCATCCAGGAGGCCCTTCAGAGGGACTGTGAGGAGGTCGGCTCTGCGGGCGCCGCCTATGCAGCCGTGGCTCTGGGGTGAGTGACGCTGGGCACTCAACCTGCCCCCTGCACCGGTCCTCTTATGAAGCTGCTCTCATTGGTTCAGGCTTAGGACTCTCAGTGCCCCGTCGGGCGTCTGCGCCCCCTCCAGGTCTGTGCTGGTCCCTTGTGTCCTGGGCCTTCTGTTTCTTGTGGGCATGCGATTTCCGTTTGTGATGCTTTTTGAGCAACATGTGGTTTATTAATGCTTATAAATAAAAAGCCTGTTTTTCTTTAAGCTTTAAACAATTTAAAAATCTAACAAAATAAAAATTAGTTCACTATTAAAAATTAAAGACATCTAATTTTACTTGATCTAGTCTTAATAAACTTAATAATCAAAATCTAAGCTCTTATGCAAGTTTTGTAAAGCTTATTGAAATAATAAATTTAGTAAATCCGATTTTCTTGAGGATTTCAAACATCTTCTAAAAATCGCAGTACATGTGAAGTGCCACAATGATAAGAAAAGGTATTATCTCGCTTGTTATAAAACATAGAGGAACAACCTTATCGTAAGTTTGATTCTTTTTTCTTTTTTTTTTTTTTATCCTGGAGTTAAATGCATACTTTCTATTTGGTGGAACTAAAAGGAAATATTGTTTCCGTGGGCTTACTTTTATTTTACTGTGGTAAAATATACCTCACAAAATTTATCCTTTTAACCGTTTTTAGGTTTACAGTTTAGTAGCATTAAGTACATTCACAATGTGTTGTGTATCTGTTACCACAATCTATTTCTAGAACTTTCCATCATTCCAAATAGAACTATAGCACTATACCCATTAAACAATAATTCTCCATTCTCCCCTTTCCTATGCTGTTCTCTGTTTCTACGAATTCACCTCTTCTAGGTAACTCTTTTCAGTGGAATGATGCAGTATTCGTCCTTTGTGTCTGGCTGATTTCACTTAGCACAGTGTCTTCTGGGTTTGTCTGTGTTGTAGCACATACCAGGATTTCATCCCTTTTATGGCTGAATCAGATTGCATTGTGTCTTTGTACACAGACACACAGACACATACGTGCCACCTCTTATTTATCTTGTTCCTCTGCTGACGACACTTGAGTTGTTCCATCTCTTGCTGTTGTGAAAAGCTCCTGTGAATGCTGGTACACAGAGAACTGTCAGAGGCCCTGCCTTCAGTTTTGCAGGAATGTGCCTAGGAGTATGGTTGCCTGATTGTGTGACCTATTTTTAATTTTTTGAGGAACCACCCTACTGCTTTTGCAGCGGCTGTCATTTTACATTACCACCAGTGCACAAGGGTTCCAGTTTCTCTTTGTCCCTGCCTGCATTTGCTATTGTCTGTTTTTGGTCTGTTTTTCTAATAGCCATCACAGTGGGTGTAAGGTGGGATCTCACTGTAGTTTTTTTTTTTTGGAGACAGAGTCTCGCTTTGTTGCCCAGGCTAGTGTGAGTGCCGAGGCATCAGCCTAGCTCACAGCAACCTCAAACTCCTGGGCTCAAACAATCCTACTGCTTCAGCCTCTTGAGTAGCTGGGACTACAGGCATGCGCCACCATGCCCAGCTAATTTTTTTGTGTATATATATATTAGTTGTCCAATTAATTTCTTTCTTTTTTTTTTTTTGAGACAGAGTCTCACTTTATTGCCCAGGCTAGAGTGAGTGCTGTGGCATCAGCCTAGCTCACAGCAACCTCAAACTCCTGGGCTCAAGCGATCCTCCTGCCTCAGCCTCCCGAGTAGCTGGGACTACGGGCATGCGCCACCATGCCCGGCTAATTTTTTTTCTATATATATATTAGTTGTCCAATTAATTTCTTTCTTTTTTTTTTTTTGAGACAGAGTCTCACTTTATTGCCCAGGCTAGAGTGAGTGCCGTGGCATCAGCCTAGCTCACAGCAACCTCAAACTCCTGGGCTCAAGCGATCCTCCTGCCTCAGCCTCCCGAGTAGCTGGGACTACGGGCATGCGCCACCATGCCCGGCTAATTTTTTTTCTATATATATTAGTTGGCCAATTAATTTCTTTCTGTTTATAGTAGAGATGAGGTCTCGCTCTTGCTCAGGCTGGTCTCGAACTCCTGAGCTCAAACGATCCGCCCACCTCGGCCTCCCAGAGAGCTAGGATTATAGGCGTGAGCCACCACGCCCTGCCTCTCACTGTAGTTTTGATTTGCATTTCCCTAGTGTCTAATGATGTCGAGCATCTTTTCATGTGCTTATTGCCCATTTACGTATCATTGGAGAAATGTCTACTCAAGTCCTTCATCAGTTTTTGACTTGGGTTTGTTTTTTTGTTGTTGAATTCCAGGAGTTCTTTTGTACTCTGGATACTAATTGCTTATCAGATGTGTGATTTGCAAATATTTTCTCCCATTCTGCAGGTCGTCCTATCACTCTCTCGATAGTATTCTTCGATGCACAGAGGTTTTAAATTTTGAAGTCCAGTTTATCTATTTTTTCTTTTGTTGCTTGTGCTTTTGGGGTCATATCAAAGAAATCATTGCCAAATCCAGTGTTGTGAAGATTTTCTTCTATGTTTTCTTCTAAGAGTTTCATAGTTTTTGCTCCTAAGTTTAGGTCTTTGATCCATTTTTATTTCATTTTTGTGTACGGTTAAGGCAAGGGTTTACCTTTATTCTTTTGTATGTGGGAATCTAGTTTTCTTAGCACCATTTGTTGAAAAGACTGCCTTTTCTTGTTGAATGGTCTTGGCACCCTTGTTGAAAATCATTTGACCCTATACGTGAGGTTCTGTTTCTGAGCTTTCTATTCTATTCCTTTCCATTGTGTTCTATTCTATTGGTCCGTATGTCTGTCCTTACACCAATACTGCACTGTTTTGATTACTGTAGCTTTGTAGTAAGTTTTGAAATCAGAAAGTATGAATCCTTCAACTTTATCCTTTTTTTTAAAAGATTGTTTTGCTATTTGGGATTCCTTGAGGTCTCAGTGAATTTTAGGATGGATTTTTCTATTTCTGCAAAAAAATGCTATTGGGATTTTGATAGGGATTGCATTGAATCTGTAGATGGCTCTAGGTAATGTTGTCATCTTAACAATATTAAATCTTTTGATCCATGAACATTCTCTTCTGTTCCTAGTTTATTGAGTTTTTATCATGAAAAGGTGTTTTTCCATATGCTCTTTCTTCATCAGTTGAGATGATCATGTGGTTTTCCCCCTTCATTCTATTAATGTGGTTGCATTACACTGATTGGTTTTTATATGCTGAACCATCCTTGCATTACAGGAATAAATCCCACTTGGCAGTGGAGTATAATCCTTTAATTATCTTGCTGAATTCAGTTTGCTAGTATTTTCTTGAACATTTTTATATCAACATGCATGAAGGACATTGGTCTGCAGTTTTCTTACAATGCCTTTGGCCTGGCTTTGGTATCAGGGCAATGCTGGCCTCATTGAACTAGTTAGGAAATGTTCCTTTCTCTTCAATTTTTTTTTGGAAGAGTTTGAGAAGGTTTGGTGTTAGCTCTACTTAAGTGTTTCGTAGAATTTATCAATGAAACCTTCTGGTCTTAAGCTTTTCTTTGTTGAGAGTTGTTTTCTCTTTTTCTTTTTTTTTTTTTTTGAGACATGGTCTCACTCTGTTGCTCAGGCTGGAATATGGCAGCATCATCACAGCTCACAACAACTTCCAGCTCCTGGTCTCAAGGAATGCTCCTGCCTCAGCCTCCTGAATAGCTGGGACTACAGGTGCCACCACAACACCTGGCTAATTTTTCTGTTTTTTGTAGAGACGAGGTCTCACTCTTGCTCAGACTGGTCTTCAACTCCTGACCTCAAGCAATCCTCCTGCCTTGGCCTCCCAGAGTGCTGGGATTATAGGCGTGAGCACCTAGCCTGTTGAGAGGTGTTTGATTACTGAGTCAGTCTCCTTACTGGTCATGGGTCTATTCAGATTTTCTATTTCTTTGTGAGTCAGTTTTGGTAGATTATGTGTGTCTAACAGTGGGCTTAATTTTTATGCTGAAAGCCAAAGAAGTATAGTTTAGTATCCCTTATCTAAAGTGCTTGGGACCAGAAGTGTTTTGGATTTTTTTGGATTTTGGAATATTTGCCTTATATTTACCAGTTGAATATCCCTAATCTGAAAATCCAAAATCTGAAATTTTCCAGTGAGCATTTCCCTTTGAGTGGCATATTATCCTCCAAAAATTGCATATTTTGGAGTATTTTGGATTTCAGATTAGGATACTTAATCTGTATTTCTTTTCCTTGCCAATGTTAGAAATTTAGTTACATGGTTTACTTGGCTTTGTTTTTCCTCTGATTTTGAATGCTCTTTGTTTTGCTCTGCCTAGAGTTTCAAATGCTGCTGTGGAGGATCTGTTAGCAGCAGCAACCACTGGCATCTTGAGGCACGTTGCCGCTGAAGAAGTGACTGAGGAAAGGGAGCGGAGGGAGGAGGAGAGACGGCGGGCTGAGGAGGAGAGGTGAGTGGGCCGTGGCACTCAGCGTGTGGACACAGGAGTGCTGGCCCGTGATGCCCTGCCCTTGTCTGCCGTGCTGCCATCAGACCCTGCCTGTCACCGGTGCCTTCACACACTCGAGCCCAGGGAGTGGGAATCCCCAGCCAGGACAGGTGGGAGGGTGGTGTTGGGAAACTGCTGACATAGGCAGCACGGCACAGTCGTCATCTACATGGTGGAGGAGGAAAGTGATCACTCGTCTTTATTCTGAAACATTGCCCTTGTGCACTTTCTCTTTTACCTGTAGGTTGAAACAAGAGCGAGAACTGGTGTTAGCCCAGCTGAGCCAGGGCCTGGCCGCAGAGCTGATGGAACTGGTGGTGGTGGAGTGCGCAAGGGAAACCTGCTCCCGGGAGTTGAAGTGAGTGAGGTGCTGGTCCCGCGGTGCCTGGAGACTTCGGGTTTAGCTCAGCTGTGCATGGGTGATTAGAAGTTTGTCTTGCCTGCTTAAGCTACTTCGGTCTTGTGACCAAATGAATTTGATGTAGTCCTCTGTGATCTCTTGGTTGACAGAATTTTATTATAAAAATTTCTGTTTTGTATACTGGTTTATCTCAGGGCCACCACCACGTGACTGTAGCTGGCCGTCCATGTTAGCCACTGGCATTCTTCGTGTGTTTGAGACACTTCTAATTGCAAATGTTAGATACTGCTGATGGGAAGATTTTGCAGTTGTCTCAATGGTCATTTAAAAATTAAATTTTTAAGCTGGACACAGTAGTTTTGTGCCTGTAGTCCCAACTACGTGGGAGGTTGAGGTGGGAGGATTGCTTGAGCCCAGAAGTCTGAGGTTGTGGTGTGCTGTGATCGCACCTGTGAACAGCTGCTGCGCTCCAGCCTGCGCAACTCAGCAAGACCTGGTCTCTAAGAAATAATAATGATTAAATAAGTGATTAAGTGTTCTAATGTTTTGCTGAGATAGAGGTTTATTTCTTGACTATTACAAGAGCCTCTTCGGGTGTGTAACCTGGCACCCTGCACCACTTTTGGTCTTTTCCCTGTTTTCCAGGTATCTGTACTTAGTGTAGAAATGAAAACTTTAAAGCTTCTCTTGCGATGAAGGTATAATTGCATTTAACGTTGAGGACATGGACTCTCTCATGCTGTTAGAGCAAGCCCTCTGTGTCCGTGGGCCTGGTGTGATATCTGCCATAGTGCCTGCCCCGTTTCCTAGGAACGCGGTGGAGACAGACCAGAGGGTCCGCATGGCCCGCTGCTGTGAGGACGTCTGTGCCCACCTGGTAGATTTGTTTCTCGTGGAAGAAATTTTCCAGACTGCAAAGGAGACACTGCAGGAACTTCAGTGCTTTTGCAAGTACCTACAACGGTGAGTCCTGTGTTCGTACAGATGAAATCCACACATTCAGAATGCATAAGCTGTCAGTTCCTTCAGTCAGTGATAAAAGGATTAAGAGCAGTTTATAGCAACGAATACCTATAATGGGCCCTATTCTGATTGGATTATACTTCAGAAACAGTCTCACACGCGTATTCCTTAACAGTGCAAACTAAGGGATAAGTAAGAAAAGAGATTGGGGGTGGCTATATCCAGCAGACACATGTGAGATGCCTGCTGCTCACTCATGCACCAGGCACAGGGAGACAGCTGTGCACGGGCCCAGTTGTGGCCGTGTCCACCACTTGGATGATTTTTCAGAGCATAAGTAGTGAGGGGAAAAGCAATTGTCAGGGGAATGTATATAGCATAGCAGTAGTGTGCATTCAAACTGAAGAGATTGGTTTGAATTTATATGTAATAGTATAACACTAAAGAAAGGAAGGAAATGTTTTATTCTGGAGCTGGAACCCATTCTACTAAGTGAAGTATCCCAAGAATGGAAAAACAAGCACCACATGTACTCACCATCAAATTGGTATTAAACGATCAACACTTAAGTACACGTAGTAATAACATTCATCGGGGGTTGGGAAGGTGGGAGGGGGAAGAGGTGATGGGTATTTACACACCTAATGGGTGCGGTGCGAACCATCAGGGGGATGGACACGATCCCCAGCTCTGATAGGTGGGGCAAGGGCAATATACATAACCTAAACATTTGTACCCCTGTCATATGCTGAAATAAATAAATAAAAAAAAGGAAAATAATGATCATAAACTAAGTGTAGTGGCTCTTCTGGGAACGGGCAAGGGCTAGCCACAGCAACGACTCTCAACTGCACGGAATATGCTGTCGTATTTGACTTATCATTAATCGTTAAACTGGGCATGTGGTTGTGTGATTCATTTCATGATAAAATTTAAAATAAGTAATAGTGTACTTGACAATTGCAATAGTATAAAAGGGAATACAGGCTGGGCACAGTGGCTCATGCCTGTGGTCCCAGCACTTTGGGAGGCCAAGGCAGGAGGATTGCTTGAGGCCAGGAGTTCCAGACCAGCCTGGGCAACATAGACCCTGTCTCTACAAAACATAAAAATAAATAAAAGGACATATAGTGAGAAATCAGTCTCCCTCCCATGGTGGGCCTTGCCCATTCCTCAGAAGCAGCAGCTGTCATGTACCTGTCCAGACACTTTCCATCCCTTCTAATGGTCGGTACAGCGATGGGAGCATGTCCCCCACCTTGGTCTAAACTTCTCTTACGCTGTCTGATGTGAGGCGGATGCCTGACCAAGGCAGCATGACCTGCTTTCTCTGCTGTCAATGGCGCGAGAATGTCCCCTATGTGACTTTCCTGGTTCCTGTGGATGGACTCCCATGTGGCTTTCTCTGCTTAGCTGTGACAGCACTGCAGTGGCCATTGTTGTACAGATGTTTCACATGTCTGCAAACATGCACACGTGTTTGGAGAAAGTTCCCATTGTATGTTGCTGGGTCAAGGGGTAAAGGTGTCTTAGATTGGCATCCGTGTTGCCTTATTGGCTCCAAAGGTCATTTGCTGTTAGCTCTTCAATCCAGTAGCTTCACTGCATACGCCCTCATTTGCTATCATGCCTTCCCCTTGCCGGAGTCTCAATTCTGATTTGTTTCTCAGTTTGAAGGCTTGCTGGAGAAGACCGAAACATATGGCCAACAAACGTGTTTTGCCGTGTTACGGTGCTGGGGCATGTTTTTTCATTTGTCTTCTGGGGTGAACCTTGAAAATACCCAGTGACGATGTGTTGGTGTGTCCCCAGGTGGAGGGAAGCTGTCACAGCCCGGAAAAAACTGCGGCGCCAGATGCGTGCTTTCCCCGCGGCACCCTGCTGTGTGGACGTGAACGACCGGCTGCGGGCGCTGGCGCCCAGCGCAGAGTGCCCCATTGCTGAGGAGAACCTGGCCAAGGGCCTCCTGGACCTGGGCCACGCGGGCAAAGTGGGCATCTCCTGCACCAGGTCAGCACTTTGCCACCCGCTGCCTCCTCGGGGCTAGTCCCACTTGGCTTGATGAGGGCTGAGTCAGTGTGTGTGTGTGGAGGAACAGCTGGGCAGGGCTGAGAGCTGTCACAGTCTCTCCCTGTTGTGGACGTGGCCTGCTCTGTGGAAAGCAGGCTCTGATTTCAGAGGGCTCTGTCCTTGAGGCTCGGGCCCTGCTAATAGAATCTGGCTCAGAACCACCCATTCTCTTGGGCACCCAGTTGAGGTGTCCAACCGGCCCTCCTCTCTGGGGAGCCAGGTCTGCACTGGCCCATGTTGCACCCCACCTGTCCCCTCTGTCTTCCTGCTGCCTCCTTCATAGGCCACCACTTTCCTATAGCAGCGTCATGGCTGCTCTGTCCTCCCCTCAAAGTGTCTCTCTCGAGGCCCTTTGGTGCAGCCCTCCTTGCCACTCCTGGTTGTCACTGGCTGTTCTTTCTGGAAACTGTCCTCATGGGTTTTGTTTGACCCCATCAGATTCCTGGGGCTCCACCTTTCCATCTGTCCCCGAGGTGGGGCGTGGGCCTGATGGGAGTTGGGGGCATGCTGTGAGGCCAAGGCTTGCGTTCTCTGACCCCCGGCCACCTTGGCACAGAGGTCGGCCTCCTGCTGGCATCACGTCATCTGTTTCCCCTCCCCTGTGATCTCCCTTGACCGCCACACCGACTGCCCCCTCGGCATCTCCAGCCCGGGCCTCGTCCCTGCCTTCCAGACTGGATGTGCACTTCCCAGTCCAGCTTCTGACCCCAAGCTTCTCCCAGCCTGCCCCTTCCCTGCTCACAGATCCCACCTGTCCCTGGCACTCAGGTCACAAACGGGGCTGGCATCTCTCTCAGACCCATCGTCCTATATCTCTACCATCAGAACATGCCTGGGCCCGACAGGCGTCTCCACCTGTTGCCAGCACTTCTCACCGGTTGTCGCCAGTGTGGCAACTTCCCTGGGTGTCCTCTGACGCCTGTCGAGTTGTTCACCTCCCTCGCTAACATCCCTGTGCTGCACCCTGGGTCTCTGCAGCATGGACTGAGGCCCTCTCCTCGATGCCCCACTGCCCTCACCAGACACGACAAGTCCGGTCCTGGTGTGGCGTGGCCATCCCTTCTGTGGCTCCCTTTTTCCTTCAGGTCTTTGCTCGCACATGACCTTCTCTGACCACCTGAGTGAGGTCACAACACATGCCCCAGCTCCTGCCCCACCTGGCAGCACTTGCCCACACCCGGCACTTCCCACGTGCCATGACAGCCACTTGCAGACACTGTCCTTTCCCTCTCTTAGAGTATGTTTTAGAAGGGCAGGATGTTTTCTGTTTATTGCTGAGTTTCCATAGCCAGCACACAGTAGATATTTACATTTAGGTACTAAAATGAATTTTACTATGTACTACTATGTACTACTGTGAATTTACATTTATGGACTAAAGGAGTCCTGACTTACCCATTTCTTTAGCAAAACTAATTTTTCTCAGTCTCCTAAATATTCCCCACCAGGAGACACGAACCCATTACTTTTCACTCAGAAACATCAGTAAACGTTTGTTGAGCCCCTGCTGTGGGCAGGGACCAGCCTCAGGCAGGTGTGGCATCATCCTCCCTTTCTCTGTAGGTTGAGGCGGCTCAGAACGCGGACGGCTCACCAGATGAAGGTTCAGCACTTCCACCAGCAGCTGCTGAGGTCTGTCCTGCCCTGCCACGTGTGCTGCTCCTGCTTGGTGCTCACACACTGCTGACTGACGTGGTCTGTCCCTTCCAGTGATGCGGCGTGGGCACCTCTGGACCTGCCATCCCTCGTGGCCAAGCACCTCCCGGGGAGGCGGGATCGCGTGTTCTGGAAGCTGGTGCTGGTGTTGCCCGATGGAGAGGAGCAGTCCCCGGGGAGTCCTGGCAGGTCAGGGAGGGCTTCCCTCCATGGGGTTTGAATGCCAAGTGGAGGAGTGACTTCTGCCAAGAGAACATGGCAGACAGAGCTGCAGGCCTGGGCCAGGGAGGTTCCTCTCCTGGAAACTGAATTGTAGGGTTACATTTTAATGCTTGGACTTGCAGCCTCTTTTGTTCATGATTTAAAGTTGACACTTTAGAGTCGATTATTTCTTTGTCTTTTTTCTTGAGACAGGGTCTTGCTCTGTCACCTGGGCTGGAGTGCAGTGGCATGTTCGTAGCTCATTGCAGGTTCAGTCTCTTGGGTTCAAGCATCCTCCTGCCTCAGCCTCCCTAGTAGCTGGGACTATAGGCAACATCACCACGCCCAGCTAGTGTTTCTGTTTTTTCTAGAAATGGGATCTTGCTTTATTGCCCAGGCTGATTTGATTATTTTGATTTTTATTCTGTAAACTCAGCAATGGTCTTAGTCACGAAGCATTTAAAGTTGATTGTTATTTCAAGCTGTGTTAAGGTATATTGATTAGAGCCGATTTCACTTTAGATTCTTAGGAAAGATGTTTACAGTTTGCTAAAGTTTGATTTTTTTCCTTTAGAAAAACTTTTGGCATTTTAAAAAAGAAATAAAAAAATTGACATGGCATTATTTTCTATAACCAAATAACTTATAGACATTATAGTTTTAAAGTAACTATAGAACACGTTACTTTTCTTTTTTTAATAACTTTGAAATGTAATTCATGTAATATAAACTTTGCCCGTTTAAAGTGTACATTTCAGTGATTTTTAGTTATATTCACAGGGTTTTTTTTTTTTTTCTTTGAGACAGAGTCTCACTTTATTGCCCAGGCTAGAGTGAGTGCCGTGGCGTCAGCCTAGCTCACAGCAACCTCAAACTCCTGGGCTCAAGCAATCCTGCTGCCTCAGCCTCCCAAGTAGCTGGGACTACAGGCATGTGCCACCATGCCCGGCTAATTTTTTCTATATATATTAGTTGGCCAATTAATTTCTTTCTATTTATAGTAGAGATGGGGTCTCGCTCTTGCTCAGGCTGGTCTCGAACTCCTGAGCTCAAATGATCCGCCCACCTCGGCCTCCCAGAGAGCTAGGATTACAGGCTTGAGCCACCGTGCCCGGCCATATTCACAGGGTTTTATAACCATTACCA